>VOMN01110808.1:0-13652 GCA_014899125.1 Orchestia grillus
AGCACAAACACAAAGTCTGGAGTACCTTCACAAGCGGATCATAACAGGTGCACATTACGAAATTATGCACCTAAATACCTGCCCGAACTATTTTTTAAACTAAATTTCATTGTTTTTAATTTTTGTGCCTTTCGCTTAATCCCAGGAACTAGTAACAAAACTTAGAGAGCGAGAGAACTTAAATTTGTTTTACGCACGTAAAAGGAACCGGCACTCGGATGTATTATTTTATTTAAAAAAACAATCAATTAGAAGAGACGGGCTAAACAATTGTGTTCACAATCATGTCGTGTTGGTGGTGATATAAATCTATCACAGCTTACTCTGAAATCAATTATAAATTTGCACCGAGAAATTCAATAAATATTTTGTGCACGTGGGAGCGAATTCTGAGCAATGGTACAATCTGTAGAGCCTTCAATTGATTTAGTGACGTATAGACCTATGTACGAGTACATACTTGTTCGCTGTAAAATTTCATAGAAACTAAATTGGAAATCGACGGACAGCCCGTCTTTGCAGTGCTCAGAAATCGACGGAAATCGACGGAAAGCCCGTCTGTGCGGTGCTCAGAAATCGCCGGAAATCGACGGACAGCCCGTTTGTGCGGTGCTCAGAAATCGACGGAAAGCCCGTCTGTGCGGTGCGCAAAAATGAATTCTAGGCGCAAGTCGCGAACTGTGAGGTGCAAATTGTGCCCCTAACCGTCACAAACCCTAGTTTGGAGATCCTTATCTCGGGTTTTATACCGTTATCATTTACTACAACGTCGGTTCCAGTCTGGAACAAAACACATCTTGGATTTCCAGCTTTTTACTTATGGGGCGTGAAATTCGTTTGGAATTGTGGTGTAGATCTGCCAGGCACTTCAGCCTGTTGTGGTCGGCGCTCCTCCACAGAGGCGCGTGTCTCCGTAATTGAAGTCCCATCGAGCCTCAGGATCCTGGAGTGTTCGAGAGGCAGCCTGCAGCAGTCTGCAGATCGGGGAAAGTTCAAGAGGCGGCTTGCAGACCGTGTGAAATTCCAAACGTATCTAACGACTAAAAATTAAACTGAGATATGGTACAACAAGAACGTGATCAGCAGAAAACACACACAGGGTAACTTTTACGTAAATAATCATGTATAATTTGAGCTGCCTAAGGGATTATGTTGCCGCCGAATAGTTGACTATCGACGGGGTGGTGAAAGAGTGCGACTTGAGCCGGCAGCGAGTTATGAATAAATATTTATATATTTCATGCTCATGACGAGCAGCATAAAGTGCATTCAACATAATACAATAAAATGAAAACATTTTCGAGCTCAGTGCTGCAGTGAGAAACGGCGTATGAGGGTGTGTGTGACTACATGGTATCGTACTGACTCAACGATATGCTACTCACTCTCCACAATTAAGTACCAATTGGAATCATTAGATTGGTTTTGTAGTGCACAGTTACATGTATGCACTTTCCACATTCACAATTAAAGCCATTTTGACTTGTTGAATCTGGAATTGCTGAGCCTGTTTAATTAGATAACAATTCATGTTTACACTCTATGGCATTCGCTGCTTTCAGTCAAGTTGTTTATCTATTCTCAGTCTATACGCAGAATTATTGGATAGGCTGAGTAAGATAAATTTGCGAATGAAATACCGTAGACTTACGCAAGTTGTTTCACCGATGCAGACTTATGAGTGAATGTGGTGACTTGTTTGACTCAGAAAAGTAAGTTATTTCATATTTATAGTACACATAAATGTGTCTGTTTTATGAAAAGCTAATGATATATATTCGTGAGGCAAAATTCATCGCACTGTCCCTCAGCTCACAATACCGCCATTGCCGTGTTCCAAGTCCACATATTCCAGTTCTCCATTGCATCACTGCTGCAATGCTGATTGTCCCCTATATCAGCTCCATACCCTCTGATTCTCCCATATATTCGTTCAGGAACGAGTAATTATGCACTACAACATCGCCACGACGACTGAATCTCTCCTACATCATCAGCACCACGATGACTAATTCTCCACTATTTTGCCTCCACACAGATTGATTCTCCACTATATGAGCAACACAACGACTAATTTTTCGTCGCATTACCGCTACAGCGACTGATTTTCCATTATATCATCACTACAATGACTGATTCCTAACTTCATTAGCGCCTGAGTCTTCGCTATATGAGCGCTTCAATGACTGATATTATCCTACATCGGTCCAGCAGCAACTGATTATCCACTATATCAGTTCAGCAACGACTGACTATCCGCTATATCAGTACGGAAACGTCAGGATTAATCGTCGCCATAGAGAAGACACAATCGATCGGCGCGTGCGCTTGGCGCGTGGCAAAGCATTGTTTTGTCTCCGAAGATGGCATCTGAAGTGCCGTATTTGGAGAGTACTGGGCCCAGGGGAGTCTTCTGGGCCTCCTGGACGCACCCTCCATGGAGCCGTGATGTCGAGATGCGTATTAGGAACAAAGCCCCAGGCTGCGCTCTGTGAACTCGTCGACGCTCAATTTCCTGGGAGAGTTTTTACTCGGAAACGCACCATGCAGAGACGTGCTTGTCTGTCTGCACCTGAGAGCTCCCAGGTACGAGCAGCAGTTAAAAGCTTTACTGCAAATGGTTCTAGAAATTCATTTTCGAATCAAGTTTATCATGCACGTAGGATCCATTGTTATCTAAATTTAAACTTTCGTAACCTAAGTTTCCACAGGCACATGCCGTCTTTGTAAAATTGTCGGCGCGAAACATTGCATATTCGAAAATTTTGGGAATTCTCGGGGAACTTGAAGGCAGTTTTTGAGCGGTGAAGCAGCTTTGTCAGTTTTGCAGAACAGCGATGATTTGGTAAATAAACCCATGCGCACCTCTGAGTGGAGGTAAAAATTTGATCAAAAAATGATGCGGATTGTCTTGCAGAACATGAGATAGTTGAGCTGCCCGTTTTTAACGTATTTTTCAGAAATAAGCTCCAACTGGACTCATTTTTACGTGCATGCTTGTACGCTGAAGGTTTGCATTTCGGACTACTGCATTCCTGCTCCTTTATGAGTTGCTTATTTGATTGGTGGTCAGGCAGAGGGAAGGAGTACAAGTTCTTCGTAACTATTGTGGTACATCAGTAGTGGGGGAGATCATAAAAAGCAATTTATTGTCCTGCAAACTCATGTATTTTCTAAACCTAAACAAATTTATGTTCATTCAATTTATTAATTGTAAGTGATTATCGGCAAGACAGTGCAAAAAAATGAACAAATATATTTTCATCACAAAATGCGTTTGGCTTTCTTATTTCTGCTGCTCGGCAACTCAGGTAAGAAGGTAAAGCTTAGGGCGAGGGACAGGCCCGCCCAAAAATACTCCCATTTCATGATATCGTTCCGAATGAAACTTATTGAAATAATTGAAATGGAGTTAGTGTAAAATGATGCCTCTACATTATTTTCTGACTAGATCAGAGAAGCAGCTCAAATCGTTACGAATTGTTTTAACAGCTACGCACCCTATTAGTAAGTACAATTTAGACAGTGCCATAAGTGACTCACTTCACAGACACATTTCTCTTTTCCATTAGTACCCTAAAGGCACGTAAAATTTCTAATGATGGTGCTGAAATTGAATTTGACCTGAAGAACGTTTTATATCATGTTACAAAAGGGTCCTAAAGTCCACTGCCATAGTGTACATCACACTCGTCCTACATATGTAGTACACCAGCTTACCTATCATTAGTCCGCTCGAGACTGCTCAACTTCTTTTGTCTGCCGACGGAATCCGACCTCCAAAACTGCTCATTCGGCCATTTCCTTCATGGGTTCCGAAAGCCATCCAGGTGATTGCATTTATTTTTTACTTGAATCATATTGCGGGGAAGCCTTTTTTGTGGTAAATTCTGGGCCTAATTCGTCCCACGTGATTGTGACGGATGAGTCCTTCATCGGCCAAATATCGGTGCGCTTTGGTGGATGTTAATCAGCGGCATAACATCATCGCGTTCATCCATCATCCTTTGTGCAGACAAATGCCTCGTATTCATGTCCGGCTTATTTTCTCAACTCCCTGTGGTTCCTAAGCGGTTGGTTGCCTGATGGTCTACATCACAGGGCGTAATTTAGCGTCTACATCACGCGTGTCAGCGTAGCGGTTCCCCCGCTCATGCGTTAGACAGGATGATCTTCGTTACTGTGATGTAAATACTTAATGGAGGCATTACACTTCTGTTGTTTTGACTGAATTAAAGATAGTTGCTTCTGTCAACGGATATAGATCAATGTGGAAATAGTTTTTCTCTTCGCCTTTTTCTGTTTACGAAAAACTAAAAGACCAATGGGCTTTAGATTTCTGCATAGTTTTTCTTATTTAATTTATTGCTCCATGCAAGGAATCGTTCATGTGGTTTTTCTAGAAGGAATAATTCGCCAATAAATATAACTGACTGCATGAAGTCAGTCGTACCGAAGGAATGTAATGTAAAGTGAAAAATAGTTCACTCGTTGATGGATGTCATAGCGGTCTTACGAATTGTAATTGAACTAATTGATTGAATGATACTAATATGTATTTAATTACTCTCGAAAGAATCTGTCATGAGTTGTCAACTACCTACGGAAGTATTTATTTGAAATACACATACACCACGCTCTGCAGAACCACTTTTTCCCGTCAATGGCCATTCAATTTGGTAATTTAAATGACCTGTATCAAATAAATTCAACATTTTTGTATTACCTAGCTAACTTCTTGAAGAAACTCAAATTTTTAATTTCAACCGCAAACAAAGTACCTTAGAATGAACGTTCGTCGAGATTCCCTTTTTGGGGCCTTGTTCACTTGGCCACAGCTCAGCTCTAATATGTCTTGGACGAAATCGGACGAAAGTAAATTGCTCAGCGACAATAAATTGAGTTACGTCAGTGCAGAATTATTGGGTGTTATTACACATCGAAACACGATTTTAAAATGTGGTGAGTTATTGAAATCCGCTCGTTATTTTTGCGGTTAAAATTTGAAATTTGCCATAATGTAAGTGATGAATTCCATTTCCAAATTAAAATATCATAAGCAAACTCCGAATTGCCTTAATTTACACGTAAGTATATCGCACAGCTTTACTTATGCCTCCAATGTCAGCATTTCATTTAGTCATTTAGTACTACATATCGCAGGACCTGCTCAATTAAAACGATTAGGGTGCTTGATTTGACTGTCACTGAGACCGCCAGCTATCCCGCGTTCTCTTAATTGACTACAATTTGTCTAGCTCGCCTGACACTAAAAAAGGTACAATTGAACGCAGGCATTTTCTGCGCGTACAAGACTCTCAATTCGATATTTTCTTGAGATGTCTAAGGTCCTCAAGATATTTTCTTGAAATATCGAGGTCTTCAAGTTTTCTTGAGATGCCTAAGGTCCTCAAGACACGACCTGAACCCCACTTCCTGCAGCTGACGTTTGCGGCGCTGTTTTCTGCTGAACAGAATTTGCATGCGCCGCTCCTTATACCTAAAAGCCTGCATTAGTTACATCTATTGTGTAGTTTATTGAAATGTTTGTTCGAAAGCCGTCGGCATTTCATCAACGTTCAGTCTCTTTTTATTCAGATAATTCAGGTTTCGTCGTAAAAATCCAGTGAATGTGTGAACTTTGAAAATATTTCTGTTTAACCATATGCATCCCAATCGCCTTTCGCCTATTCTGCGAATCCAATTATGTTACAATAGATGCAGTGATTGACTAAAATTGTAGAAATTATTAGCAAATGTTATCTTACGTCGTTTTTCTCATTTCATTGAAAGTTATCAACATATTTGCTTAATTAATGGGTAACCGATCACGGGAGTTGTGTCCTAGCAATTAAAAATAGCCTCACTCTGGTTTCTAAAAAGCATTGAAATAACATTTTGTTTTTATGACGTTCTGTTCACCTAAGGATTTCTATACGTCAGTTAATGTGTAAATTCTTAGAAAACAAGTCTTATTAACTACTCGGAGATCATTTTCAATAGCTCCACAAAATTAGTGCAGATTGTTTTAAAAGAAATACCTTCATAAAGAATTCAGAGCGACTTGTATAACCAAATAAGGAAACTATAAACATGAATCACGTAGCTAATACCCGCTACTTGAATTCAGTCACACTAGATATTGTTAGAATGTGTCATTTTCTAGAAAATTAAATCGAAACTAAGACCAGCATTCGGCCTCACGTAAGTTACCTTCTTTGTATCTGCAAGTTACGCTATGCATGACGACTGAAATGAGCAGCGATTGTTCTTTTTTTGGAGCTCAATGATTGCACCCATCGAGGGGAGTTTTTCTCGAGGTAATTATAGGGCCCCGACGATGATCTAGGGTAAAAACAGTAATTTATACTACCACGACAGCCGCTTGGCAGTTCGCTTGCTTCTCTGTATGGGGCCGTGTTTGACAGAACATAGACTTGTCTAAATATATCGCAAGTGCAAAAAACAAGTACGTAAAATTCAGCTAAGTTAATTAAACAATTATAACCCGCTGGTTCTTCAGTAGACCAACCACTGAAAATATATGCGACAAAATTCGATCACATCACGCCTGTCTCTCTTGAGACTTTGTTCTTACATCCAACGGTGATCGGCGCACCTCGGGGATGTTTTTTCTGGGTGAAGAGCTTTTAAAAACGGCAAACTTAAAATCTTTTCTCCTGATCCTTATTTGGAGGTTGAATCTTGAGAATGAATCTGCATACGACTGAGCCCTTCACGCGGACAAATCCTATCACCTGAGCGAGTCAACCATTACTAATTAGCTCAGTGCTGCAGCTACAAGCTCGTGTGTGCGGTCGTGAGGTTATGTGAGAAAAAATACTTCGAGGGTACTCTTTGCAGTAAAGGTTTCATTTTGGACAAATATTTTAGTGAATTAGTTAAAAATTCCGTTAATGTTTTCTTGATGTGAATACCTAAAGCCACACTGGCGTGTGCAGTTTGCAAAGACCGGCACTGGTTAGTTAGGTAGCGCTTGTTACCCTAACTTAAAAATATACGTTGGTTTTTATTTAAATTTCATGCACCAGTCAATCTGTAAAACTATGTACGACTAAGTTGAATATTCGAAAGAAATACCACACACTTTTGGAAGAGGGATCACGTTGTCACGATAGGCCTAGTAAGTTAAACATTCGAACGAAATTCCGTAGACTTTCAGTAGAGGAATCACGTTGGCATTGTGGGGAGGTAAGTAAAACTTTCGATTGAAATACCGTAGACTTATTCAAGGTATGTTACGATTGAACACTTATTGAGGTCGTGCTGTCATATGACTTAGAAAAAGAGCGCCGTAGAACAATTATGACTCATATAAGTGTTTCGCTTCTGCTATAAAGTTTGTCATTAAGTGACTAGATCTGCTCTCAGTGCGGTGCGCATCATAGCCCTGTGCTCCACCACGAACAGTATTAGGAAAATGTAGTATCAATAAATGTTACTTATCTTCAAGATAAAATAAAACGGTTACGATTGATTTTAGAAGCAATTTTTTCAATTTGCATTTCTTCTTTGAACGTCTCTATCTATTTGGAAATAGTTTTTAGATTAAAAATGGTTTCTAAATCTTGCTTCTAACTGAAGATCGTTTTCATCTTGTCACGACTAGCTCAATGCGGTCGTCCAGCTGTGTTGCATTACGCTGAAGAAGCAGCAGGGCAAGTCAGCTCTCTGGCACAGCTGACTGTCCTGCAACTCTTTCGGCATCAAACGAGCGCAGCCAATTGAGTTCAGTCAAAAGACCTTAGTTGACCGATTCTAGTCAAATGAACTTATTCACGAGCTCTGTCAGATGACCTCTGTTAATTAAACGAACTCAGTCAAACGAACCTAGCCAACCAGCTCAGTCGCTCGAGCTCAGTCAAAGCGAACTCATTCAACAGCGCTCAGTCAAATGAGCTCACTCAAACGAGCTCAATCAAACGTACTCAGTCAACTGAACACAGTCAAACGAGCTTAACAAATGATTAAGACGAACTTAAGCAAAGGGATGATTCACAAAAGCTCAATCAATCGAGATTGATGAAACCTAGATTTGAGATCAGAACTGGAGATGTCAAAACACACGTACATGCGTACGCAGCACATGTACGTGTATATGCAGCACGTGTATGTGTGTTTGCAGCGCGTGTGCGTGCGTATTCAGCTCATGTACGTGTGCATACAGCACGTGTATGTGTGCTTGTAGCCCGTATGCGTGTGAAGGTGTCACCGCAAATCGATCCAAGTGTTCCAGTACAGTTCTGCCGTCCAACAAGTGCTTGTCACTGTAGTTGATACTCGACACACGACTTATTTATTTTGGGCACCGCTACATTTGTTTTCGAATTTATTATCATCAAGAATTCAAAATGTGCGTTCTTGGAAACATTTTGCGGATACATGAAACTCAAAATTTGAACACCAATCAAACGGTGCTTAAAATAACCCCGTCACCGGTCAAAGATCGCTTCAACATTCCTCAGTCGAATTTTCTCGACAGAGTATCTATAAGTATCAATAATTTACGCCACATGTGCATAGTTGTGAAACATTTTTTTAAAATTGTAGATGGGGTGGTGGAAGAGTTACCCTGGGTCGTCGTTTGTAAAGGCATTGACCCTCACGGATTGCAAGGCACCAAATGTAGGCTTCGGATCTCTTGAGCTATCAGTCATCCTTGTAACTCTCTTGGATACATTAAAACGAGCTATCATACTTCAGAAAACGGCGAGTCTCAATCAATACTTCACCCATAACCTCTGATTCTGACTTCGTTCGAACTTTACTTGGTTAACAACACAATGTGGGTTTCTATTTGAAGTACCATGTACTACAAAAAAACCTATTTTAAACAGTTCTTTTCCTGAAGCAGTCATAAAAAGACGGCTACCAAGATTGAATGTTTATTTAACTATAAGAATGTAAATACTTCTCCTACTTTTTATCTTGTGAATAGTTTTGTTCAATAACTTTTGTGTAAATTTTTAACATCCTCTCCACAACACCACATATGAAGGTTCACATTTACACTGTTCATAGCGCGCACCAGCTGTTGCGTGTGCACTTTCTTCCAGTCACCAACAAATATCCTCAACATTTCATTCCAGCACGAGAACCAGTTTGCCACACTTGGTCATCAGGTGAGGAGATAAAGACCCTCGTCACTATTTGACTAATTGGTCAGCACGACAGATGATCAGCTGCTTTACGAGACGTCACGGCCAGCCGCTCCATTTCGGGCCGAGTGTGCGAGACCAAGACGTTCCTTGTGACAAAGGTGCAGTCGGCAACAAAGGTGCGACTTGGAACACAGATGCTATTTGCAAATGAAGTAAAAAGTGCAGTAAAGGTCCTACTTGCTACATAGATGAAATTTCTAACAAAGGTGTGACTTCTAACGGGCAATTTACAGCAGAGATGCAATTGGCAGCAAACATGCAACTCTTGAGAAAGATACAATCGGCAGCAAACATGAAACTCCTGACAAAGATGCAATTGGCAGCAAACATGAAACTCACGACAAAGATGCAATTGACAGCAAACATGAAACTCCTGAGAAAGATACAATTGGCAGCAAACATGAAACTCATGACAAATATGCAATTGGCAACAAACGTGAAACTCATGACAAAGATGCAATTGGCAGCACTCAGGTACGTAGAAACAGAGATGAACTAGCAGCAATGATGCAATTTGACATAAGGATGCAATTGATGACAAGAATGCTAGTTATAACAATGGTGCTGGTTATAATGGATACACTGTACAACTTGCACGAGGCTCTCGGTAATGTTTATGGAGATCAAATTAATGATATGCCGCGATAATTGATAAATGGTATTGGAGTTTTTAATTCATTTTGTGTACAAAAACGTTTTAGGTACATTGTAGAAGCACCGCCAATCGTACAGATTAATACTTTGCTGCTGTGTAAAACCACGGTTTTTACTAACTAATTAAAAATCCTTCCTGCGTCGCCATGTTGGCCACTGGGACTGGGGACTACACCCAGTTCCTGCAGCGTGCAGGCGGGACAGGTGACTACACCCAGTTCCTGCAGCGTGCAGGCGGGACAGGTGACCACATCGCCCCCTGGTCTGGGTGCTGGTCTGGTACACGCTCATGAACTCTACGTACACAATACTTTGTGCGAACTATAGGGTGAGCAGAATATGCAGACATTTACTTGAACATCATGAGTTTGCGTTCTGAGCACACATTAAATGCTTTTTTTTGCAATTTGTTACTGAAAAAATCAAAAACAAAATCAGCTTAGCGACTTTTTGCCAGATCAATGATGTCGAATTGCAAGCGAGCTCTAAATAATCAAACGTAATTTTGCGTTTGTCCGTCGTTTCGGTTTGACCTTAAACTTTACACATTTCAGTTACAAAATTTCCGTAAATTATTCCCATCGGAAATCTTTGCGAACTTTTGTTTACGTAATTTTAACAAATCACACAGATTGTATTGAAGTCTTAGCACAGTTGATGCGACGAATCTAGTCTAACGTTTCTGGCGGAGCATCTGTAATTAGGTATAATTAGCTATAATTTCGAGGGCCTATCACAGATATCACCGCCTTACGGTTGTCATCAACGAAGCTGGGAAGGCGTGAGGCTTGGAAGGCGTGAGGCTCCGTGCATCTTCTTCAACATGAGCGTCACCTGGTTTTTTTATTCGCACCGCATCGGCAAAAAGCAACATTGGACTGACGTAATTTCTGAATTCCTTTCCAAATTTATGATGTCATTTATTATTTAGAACAAGCACTGACCGCAGCAGTATACCTTTTTAATTTACCTTTTTGATAGTGAAAGGCTATGGCCTTTCTAAAACTCATATCAGCTTCCTTTTTGCGATTTTTTTTTGTAAATGTAAGATATTAAACGCCGTGCTACAGCCGTGATTAACTGAACCAACCTGTGCCCAGACGCACAGAAAAAATTTCAACTGATGACCAAATTCGATAAGCCTCAGACTTGGCATTTGGCCGCCGAGGTTACACTCTGGAGCTGGGGCCTGATAACCTATGTAGCCGACATCAGATTTCCATCTCGCACGTCACATCACGCGTATAACATGTGCATTAACGGAGCATGTGCTCAATTGAGTACTAAACGACCTCTACGTGAAATATATCTTCATTTTTTCGAACGTAGTCGTCATTCTTAAAGTCAGGGTGCACTTGGGGAAATGCGAGTCGTTCCTGAGCGAGCTGAGATGTTCCTGGCAACGCGGCGTTAGAGTGGGGCGCAGTACTCTGTATCAATAACTTTGAAATGCTAAATCTAAATCAAGCCGTGGCCAAATTAATCGGGAAGGGAAACAAATTTTGAGCTATCAGGGACACGCGAATTTTAAATTACGTCTATGAATTAGGAAAAAATATGAGTTATGACTAATTAATCAAGAAATAGTTAAACGGTACAACTTTCGATATATATGGGTTCTATACATATATATTTCCTGGACTCAATCCTCTTTGGAGCGCAACGGGACAAAAAGGGATAATTTCTTTTAAATTTTAATTTTCGACATTTTTCTATATCACTTATGTTTCTTAGTTTATTTTTCTTTAATCATTTTTGTAGACACATGTGGACGCCATCGCACTAAAGCAAATATAATTTAATTACTTTTGGTTACTGACTGGTGATCTAATATTAATCCAACCAATATCTCAGTCCAATATCATTCCAGCAATGAGTCTCAGTATATCATTTGCTTGCATTAAATATTTCCGCTCAACATATTTCGATTGTTGATTTCCGATGAGCTATTAATTTTGGTTCAATAGTGTGATTCAATACGCTTTGAACTGAAACTACCTATACTTCTTAGTAAACATCTCATAGCTACATTTTCGCAATAAAAACAACATAGATTTGGTAATCCAAAACCATGGGCCACTAAGAGTATAACTTTTAATGGGTGTAAAATTGCGAAATGTGGACGAGAATTAAATTCTTGAAAATTATGGAAACTTTTTCCAATAAACGCCCAGACCTCGAAGCAGATCTTTGGACCTCACAATCGTCACACCAAAGTTTCCATCTGGACCGTGACTCACGCTCTGTGCAGAGTTTAATTTTCTCGGTTATAACCAATACTTCTTGAAGATTGGTTTTGAAAAAAGTATTCTTCAAGACTGGGTTTTCCGAAAGAAATTTGCCATGAAGAACAAAATGAAGGCGCTTCAGTTTACTGATTGTTTACTCATGTGCTGATTTTCAGATTTCAGATACGCAGCTGTGCTCGACATCGGGAAGTAGCTGGAGTTTTGCTGAATTAGATGAAATTATCTTCGCATCCAAATGACGTTATTCTGTTATCATGAGCACGATAACGATTATTAGAATGGAATTTTAATTTTGTGTTAGTTCCCCAGCACAGGCACTCCCAGCTTCATACTTCATCACAGTCGATGAAATATTTTAGATATCGTGTGCACAACTACGAATCAGCTCGATTTAAAATTCAGATTTTCCATAATCAGCTCTGTCTAGTCATAATCGGCACTGTCTAGTCATGATCAGCGCTGTCTTGTCATAATCAGCACTGTCTAGTCATAATCAGCACTGTCCAGTCGTGANGTGATCAGCGCTGTCTTGTCATAATCATCACTGTCTAGACACAATCAACACTGTCTAGTCATGATAAGCACTGTCTAGTCATAATCAGCACCGTCTAGTCATGATCAGCACCGTCTAGTCATGATCAGCACTGTCTAGTCGTAACCACATCGGGATATGCTGTAGGGGTTCAGTTAATGGTCAGGACGGGTCCCCCACAAACACCTATTAAAGACCTCTGTCTCCTGCCCCCGCTGAACATCGATCCGCCCCCTGCATCATAACTGCAGCCCCTGCAGAGCCAATGGCTCCTCTGAAGTTCGTTACTGCCGCCATTACCTGCTCTGGCGCCGGCTGCAGAAATCAATTTACTTCACATGCCTTCGCTTGAGTGCGACCTACTCATACACATTGTACAAGGTTCTCAAAAGGTTTTTGAAGATTTAAACACCTAATGGACTCACAATCATGAAATATTTTCAGTGTTAAGTTGAAAGAACGTGTGGAATAAGAATACTGTCAAAATTTCACTGTATTAAATTTCCATAAATGCATTTCAGGTTCAATACAGGGCACATTTGTGTGAACATAAATCTGAACCCTGTGACTGCAACTAAGGTAAACTCAGTTGGGGAAATTCAGTTGTTTAGTAACGATCGCGTTGAATATTTTGTTCGATGCTGCCTAATATTGTCAGGCTTTCTGAATTGAACTATCGCAGGGTAGCCTGATAAGTCAGTGCAGGTGTAAAGGCGCACCTGACAGGTAGAGCTGCACAGGCACGCTTGTCAAGCACAGGATGATGGGCAGTGACTTCAACACAGAGCAGCGCGGCATAAGATTATAAAAACCACTGTCAAGAATTATGGACATTAGAAATATTATAGCTCAGTCCAACATTCTTATCGTTTCATTCAGATCTTAATGGAGCACGCCGGCAAGTGTGTCAAGTGTGATCGCCTGCTTCCGCAGAATCTTGCAGATTTAGAAAATAAGTTTGTCCTTGTAAGGGTAAGACTTTTAAAGTTTGTCCTCGTAAGGGTAAGAGTTATAACGGTCGACGACTTGCATCTC
>VOMN01110811.1:0-15379 GCA_014899125.1 Orchestia grillus
CTCAATTTCTCTGCCCACCGCTCGGGTTCGCACGACCCCAGCTTCTCGAGGCGAGTCTTGTTCATGTGCGTAGCGATCGACTTTGACTAATGAGCCTGCAGCGCTGTTGGTGAGAACGTTTTGTGCGTCGTTGAAAAGGTGCAAGCGCTGGAATAAGTTGTACCCTTTTTTTCGAGCTGCAAGAATAATGAATCTAGTGTCGTTGTGTAATGTGTCATGGAGTATTAATAAAATCTATGGAATTCACAAGAAATAGTAATACTGAATATTAGTCTCAAAATAAATTATCGGAAAGCAACTGTGTTAATGTTTAACAAATTTTTGCGTCTTCTCAGAGATAGATGCATTTGCCTCAAAGTTGGATTCCGTAGAGCCGCATAAGGCGGGGGCGGGGTCATTCATAATTGCCGTGGTGCAATACTTGGTACATTATCATGCGTGCGGTGTACTTGTGCAAATCGTGTACACATTATAATAGTATTCATTTTGTGAGTAACGAGTATTCATTCGTGCAATACTGAGTATGATCATTACTCGAAGTCACTCGAGGCAGGTTTCTAAAATGGCAGTAACGTGTGAGTCGACGGTGCCTAAGGCGAGAGAACTGGGAGACGTCTCCTGAGTGCGTCTTCTCATTTCGGTTACTAGCCACATCTGAAAGGAAAACTCCAGGGGCTACCATCATGTGACACAACTATTGGTTTCTAATGAACATATACAACTCGTACATTGTATGCGCTGTAAGTTCTTCATACACACTATTCTGCATTATAGGATACGTTTTTATATGTTTGTGATGCATGATACGTGATGTATAAAGCGCATATATTAGGCAATGTGCAGTATCAGGTGCATGTGTTCAGCATCTCGCAAGACTGCCATTTTTTAAGTTAAGGTGCTTCTGAGTCCATATAAACTATCATTGTACGGGTAATGACATGAACAATTAAATGTGTGATTTTGGAAAATGTTAATGTTCGTTTTCTCCAGCAGTTAAATTCAGCGATCTCAATGAAGTGTAACTTCAGTGTTAAAAAAATGAATGATTTTTGCAGGTGGTGTTTGTAGCTCAAGTTTGAAAATCAATTTATTTCCTCATGCATATAATCACGTCCTGTTCTGTATTTTCATCCCGCACCTGACGTTGAGCGAGCACGTTAATCTATGTGCATTTCGTGTACTGCAGTTGCGGTCAAGTAATATCTGTATTAGAAAGTCACACCTGATTTCCAGATGGAAAGGAAATGAGGGGCTACAGGCCGACCATAACTGCAACGTAAGGTTGCCGACCGCCTCGGACTTTCGCCGGGCCGGGCCCATCAAGGAATGACGCGTCCAAATTGCTCGCTTTTCCATTGTATTGAAGGTGGTACCCGGGCATCGAAGCATGGGCTCCATTAACTCTTCCTTCTCATAGGTGAACGACACAGAAACAGCTTTGAGAATTGATAAGGGGACTTAGTGCTCTCAAAAGTTGACATTTTACGTTTTAAGATTCAACAAGCTACTCAAATGCAAAATTTAAAACCGAAACAATAGCTGAAATTCACGGTCAGACTGGATGCACGTTTTTTTGTGGTTCTGCTTCAATGTCGGTTCTGCGAAATATTCTCGAAATATTAGAATATTTTCTGTATTTCCATCGTATTATATAATTAATGACAGAGCTGCACTTCAAGATGTTTTTAGCTGAAGTGATTTGCTTTCTCAAGTAAATTTTTTATTTTGCCTTAGCTCAGTTTATTTCTATTGTCGGAGTGCATACGTTTTATAACTATTTTTCCTCCGCTTGGTTCAATTGGAAGACTTTACGCGGACGCAAAACAGCGATCGGTTTCCGCTTGGACGACGGAGTTGTACTTCTTAGCCAAGTTCTATCGCTTTTGGTACTCTGACCGCCATTGTTGAAGCGGTACTTCAGTGGCTGAAGTTATAAAATTCATTGTAATATAAGTAATTTTTTGGGTGACTACCAGCGAAATTTCAGTGGGAAAACAGAGGTCCAAACTGTAACTCGATGTGAATCGGTCCCGTGTGACCGAAAAACGAGATAACTATTGTAAGAACGAGTCATTCACTGTTGCACTTTACGCTAGGGATTCAACTGATATATCTATATTAACTTCTCTGTACAGTGTGGTGTAGAATTATGTTAGTTTTTTTGTATAGATTTAGATTTTATAAAACTGAGTGCTTTTTAATGGACAGTTTTGAACTCAAATTATGAGAATACCGCTACGGACTAACTTTGATGCTTACTAAGTTCACGTCAAAAATATGAAAGCAAATTCGGATGCAATGCGTTGCAGGGTGCCATGCCTATTGTAGATTTTACTAAATATTTCTTCTAACGTAAATAATATTTCTGAAAATCCAAGTAGAGGATGTAATGATATAGTTAACGTGTATTTTAACCATAATATTATTTAAAGAAAATTAGGAAACTGTTCAGGTACCTACGGTGATGCAAACTATCGGAATTTGAGGGATATTTACTAACTTAACTCGACGCGATTTAGCCAAGAGCCCTTCATGAAATTCGGTTGAGTACAGACAGCAGTGTTGCCAGAACCTGCAGTTTTTTCTTACGTGTACTGAATTGTAGTACAAGTCCAAGCGCTCTTAATAAATAACGTAGTGCATTGGGGCCCATAGAGGAGTTGTACTTCTGCCCTGGTGAGGGAAGCACATGCAAATGTGGGACATGCAGGTGCGTTGTGTCCCACACGTCACTCCAAGGTTGTGGTGGTCCATGCTGCCCCCCATCAGGTGCAGATGTTGTAACAGCGTGCAGTTACATCGGTCAAGTTAAGCGGGACTTAAACAGATGCTTGAAAATTCGTCTCCGGTCCAAGGAGATAATTAGTGAGAATTCCTAACGGTCGCAGAGGCTGAACTACTCCGTCGGCCGCTGCTGCTGCAGCCGGAGGGCTGTTTAGGCTACAAGACGAGCGCTGGTAGGCTTTCTCTTACTTACCGTCCAACTCCACTTTCGTTTTCGCTCATCTCCAGACTCGACGCGTAACTCTTTCCGCTGACTCAAAAGTCGTGTAATCCTTCTCGCGCAGTCTCAGCGCTGAGACTAGGTGTGTGCAATAACAAGCATTAGTCTACCGTTTGACATGTAACCACTTCTTCGCCCGCTCACTCGCAGTTTGGTACCATTATCTGTCGTGAATCAAAGTCAGGCTGAATCAAGACCCATCAAGCGTACGTGAGAAAGCCTTGTCACTCAGAACTCACGCAGTCATTCAGAAGATATTTCACTTACAGAAAGACAATATTCATTTCTGTTGCACTTGGTAGCGGGTGCTCAGTGACTGGTGGACAGGTAGCACTCGCAGCCTAGCGTAGTAGGGAAAGCGGCAATCGGGGTTGTTTTGGATTATCGTTTTCACAGTAATTGCGATTTAGAATTCGTCCAACCCTCTGGAATTTCCAAAAAGTCATGCACTAGTGAAATGTTACATATTTACCTTCGAAAAATTCATACCCGAGGCAAATACGAGTTGAGTTTTTTATATATTCAATCAGTGAACTTGTATCTAAATATCAATGCGCTTGTACATATTTTTTTCTTCCAGGTGTTACGCTTTTAAAGAATCAGATGTGAAAAAATTTGCTTCACAAAAATCGATGATAAATTTTACTCTGGATAAATCGATGATACTATCCAGAGTACGGCTGTTTACTGCATTACCCATAATTATCGTTATCAAATGTAAGCTTCCGAAATAGAAATTTTTAAAATAATTCAAGTCGAATAATTTGAATAGGATCGGCTAATCTCATGAAAAATAAAGCGAAAGAAGGCGAGAAGAGTAGCAAATCGAGAATGCAAAGGCGTAAACGGGAGCATTTGAGAGGAGCTGAAGAAATGCTTGACGTTACGAGAGAAAGCCCAACACAATTTCTTTCGTTTTGGTGAGGGGGCATAAAAACCGTAATTTTACCACGAATCCCACTTGTTTAAAATAATTTCGCTTATGCGAGTGAGTGCTTTTAGAACTTTTATGCTTACTCAGTGTGAAAAGAAGAACCATTGGTTCGGTAAACTTGTTTAATTGTAAACGTCTCTCAATATACGTTTGGTAAATGCAACTGAAATGCCACGTGAAAAAGTACGAAATTGTCTCTGTAAACTTAGGTAATAAATTTACAATTATATTTCTAAACTAAAATATCATGAAAGGCAATCTGTTCATTTGACTCTTCTTCCATAGTGAATGTAGTATTTGGATGGTAGTCGTTTATATACCAAAAAAATGTATGAGCTTCGTTTTCCGGTCAAAATAAAACGTGTAATTTAAGTGTACCTGCCTTTTTAGTGCCGCGAAAAATTTATCTAAAAAAGTATGCTCTAGGTGAGATAAGAAAAAATTTGTAATTATAGGAGGAAGGCTGTCACCCATCGGTAACCCTCTATAATTGTTTGTATATTTTACAACTGAAAAAACTTCTAAGTCGTTTCTAAAAGGTGTTTGAATTGTGAGCTATTGCAATTCATACAAAAATACTACCATTTCTGAAAATGCGATCCAAAAGATGCTGCAATGCCTTTGCTAAAGGCGTATTAGAATATAAAGACTCAATATCGAAACTGCACATGAACATTTTACCTACATTTTCTACCGTAGCCAAGTCTCTGATAAATTGATCAGAAATTTTCCGTTGAAAAAGACTGTGGCTAAAAGTCGATATAAGTGAACCTAAATTAGAGCATTAATTTGAACTCTGAGTATTACACGCAGATAATATGGTGTGCTTTAGGTGAGCCATAGACAATATAATATAAAGTACGTGTGAAGTAACCAGTTGTGTATAAAAAGTTACCAGTTGTTCTAGTTCAATGTGCGTTAATACGCTCAAATACTTATCAATCATTTTAATAAAACTACCATTTGTCTAACTATGACAAGCAATGTTTCAAAGTATCATAATTTCATGCTTAGCTTGAAAACCAAATCAAAAGAATTTTTAGCCACATTCAAAAATGCAAAACTAAATGCATACTAAGGCCAGGCAGGAATCACAAAAAGTACATTAAGTACTTCATAACAATTCACACAGTACATTAAGTAATTCATAACAATTAAGTACTTCTACAATTCATAAGTCACACAGTTCAAAGAGGATTCAAGACCGATAATCTTCATAAAAACTACACCATGAACGAGCTCTAAATTTCAAAATGAATTCAGGTTTTATATTTATGTAAACGTTAAGTTACGCTCGACAGCGAGGTAACTGAGACGCCTTTCGCTTTGTGAGTTAGATGTTCTTTTATGAAAGCTATTTTATTAATGTAGGGGGAAATTCCAGGGAATATTATTTCAGTTTGTTTTATTTTTCATTTTAACCGCCGTTAGCCATTTTAAATAATCACTTTAATGAGCACAAGATTCTCCCATCGTTCGTGGTTATTTTTTTCTTTGTTTTAACTACATTCTTTTTCTTCCCCAGGAGTACGAGCGTCTTGAATGAGTTGAACGTCGAAGTACACGAAAAATAACCAATTACTACGGATCGACTTCTACAGCCATGCTTGTCTTTTTTGTGCTATCGATAGTTTTCACGGGCGACACGTTAGGCTCAGCTTTAGACTTCACATCCACACACTACACGTCCGCCGACTATGGTCCAGCTTATGACTCGAGTGTTCCGCGGGACCATCCAAGACGGTACGATGCTGACCATTACCCTTCGGAATTCCAGTATCCAAGCAACGAAAACCAGTACGATGAACCCGTTCAGACTTGCAAGTGTGCAATGTTCCTGGTGACGAATTCTGACTGGCTGCCTGAACATAAAGTGTTCACGACCGGGGAGCAGTACCCCGTCAACTGCTCTGAGCCTGTGCAAGCTGAGCAAGAATGTCAGAAGGCCTGCGAAGATGAGGTAACTAACTTGAGAAATTTCGGGTAATGGTGGTAGTTGGCCGCTATATTTCTCATTGTTAAAGGATCACGTATGCATTATTGATGCTTGAATAATTTTAGCCCGAAAAACCTGTTCAGTGCATGAATTTCTCTAAAATGATTCTCATTTCTCATTACGATTCAGGTTTTCATATCTATCCCATAATCCAGTTTTAGAATTATTTTAATATCTCAGCTCCTCGGGCTGGGCATGCGATACATTTCGATATCATATGCTATAGGTATTGGCATCCCAGAGGGGCACTGTCAGGTTACCTCAGCTATTCTCCCTCGCCTCAGACGTTCGGGACTTCTATTTTTGTGCCCACTTTACTTCTTTCAATTTTCCCAACTTCTTCGCTACCTCTTGCCTTTTATTACTCTTCATTGTTAACTTGCTGTTCCTGTGAGCGTTTGATCCTACGTGGTAACAACCTATGTGTTATAGATCCCGGCTCTCTATAGTCCACGCTAAATGGTCATCGCTCTTCCCCATTCCCCGCTCTCTATAGTCCACGCTAAATGGTCACCGCTCTTCCCCATTCCGCGCTCTCTATAGTCCACGCTAAATGGTCACCGCTCTTCCCCATTCCCCGCTCTCTATAGTCCACGCTAAATGGTCACCGCTCTTCCCCATTCCCCGCTCTCTATAGTCCACGCTAAATGGTCACCGCTCTTCCCCATTCCCCGCTCTCTATAGTCCACGCTAAATGGTCACCGCTCTTCCCCATTCCGCGCTCTCTATAGTCCACGCTAAATGGTCACCGCTCTTCCCCATTCCGCGCTCTCTATAGTCCACGCTAAATGGTCACCGCTCTTCCCCGTTCCCCGCTCTCTATAGTCCACGCTAAATGGTCACCGCTCTTCTCTCGCTTTGGATCACGCTCCATGCCGGTAGGGAGCGTTTAACTAACTGATAACTATCTTAGCATCTCACTGATTATAAAATAGGTTTTCTCTCAAAGGATGTTTAGAATGTGCTCATATTAAATTTAAGTGAGTGGTATTAGGTAGAAAAACAGGGGCTATTCAGGAAATTTTAGGTTGCACCACCTAAGGGACGGGACGACTTCGAAAGTCTCATTGTATGCATATCTAAAGCGCAAAACTTTTTTATAGTGCAAGTATATTTAACCTATTATATTACATGAAGTTTTGACATTACAGAATATTCTATAGAATATGTATGTGCTGCGTTTTCTTTGCATGGTGTTCACATTCAACGGAGAGGGAGCTTAAAAATATCTTCATGAATTTAATACGGAACTTCCTTTTCAGAACACGAGCGTAACCAGAGTGTTCAGGCTCCACCCAGAAGCGCTCTACGAGTACCCTCCCTCGGCGCACACTCCCTGCACGGTGCTGCCGGCCGCCACCGCCACCTTCTACAAGGCCTGCGGGTCTTCCTGGACGCCCCTTCTGCTGCCATCGTACTCGCATGTTTGCTGTCATCCCCACACCCTCACACCCACTTGGTATGTCGCAGGGGAACCTCGCTTTAATATTCCAGGGCGTAATGTTCATCGCAATAAGTGTTGCGCTGTGAGGAATGAAGTTCGAGAGCTCGAGGTTGTCTGTTGATTTCGTAAAATATAAATGTTTTCAAGAACGATTCATTACTGGGCACTTTCGATGGCTTCCATAAATTTGAATAATTATTCAAACCGCATTCGAAATCAGTTTTTCCGCAGTTAAAGACTAGTACAGCATAGTTTTTAGTTTTAACGAAAGATTCTAGCTTGTGTGAAACATATTAGCTGCTAATTTTATGTTTGCAGAAATGAATTAAAATCGATGTAGGATATTGAATTGGTAAATGCGTTTCCCGTAGTTGTTAGTTCCGTGCAGATTAGTCTAATCTTACAAAAGAAAGCGTGCCAAATAAAAAAAAAAATAAAGCGCACAAAATCTTCAGCCTAAGACTTCACAAAAAAAAAGGCTTTAGTCACTGGTGTGTAAAGATTTATTCAAGCATATCCTTAACTGGGATAAAATTCATGACGTTATAAATGATTAATTCAGATAAAAAGCTAAAACAAACAGACGCGAGAGCCAATTAGTATTGTATTTTCTGAAGTAACACAGATTATACTAATTAAGATAAACATTTAAGTGGTTCAAGAGGACCTTCTGAATTGTGAATGGAATAAATGTATTTTTTCTTTAATTATTTTATGCGTTGAAACAAAATGGAAGCTACGAAAAGAGGAAGAGCTTAGATACCTTTGCTGATCTATTATTTATACGTTTAAATTCATATTTCTTTGGATAAAATCTTTCCTGTTGGTTGTCCTTTCAGGTGCGATGCCATTCCTGATGAGTTCTTTGCTCAGCCGGACCTACAAAGTCAAGATTTGGGTATCGAAGATAGGGGTTTGGATCTTGAGAAGAATCCAGATGATATAGAGAACAACGAAATTGAAGGTTCCACTAAACCTGACGGGATCGGCGACGACGTGAGTGTGTTCTCGAGTGCTACGTCGCACTTATTTCCTTTTTTCGTTCTTTTAAATAAATCTGACTGATGGGCAATAGAGCAAAGTGAGGATTGAATATAATGGAATATTGCTTTCAAGTTTCGGAGGTTTGAATATTATCATCGAAGTTAAAATAATTTTTAATGTTAGTTTTTAAAATGCGTTCAAACTAGGAGATCTACAATCCTACGAAATTTATTTGTTGAATTGCATATTTTGTCCAGAAGACGAGAAATGTAATTTAGGCGTGATTTTTATCGTATGCTGTAAATTAGTAGAAAACAAGTGTTTACTCGTAGTGATTACTGTAGTAACACTGAAAGTCATTATACATATCAGTGAAGAAAGAAAACCCGTTACTCTAGGGATGTTATTTATGGAAATTGAGTGAAATATTTTTGTTTGCGATTTATTTCTTGTGAAAAACCCCAAGTGAGTGACAGTTTTTTGAGTTTAGGATTAGATCTAAGCATGGTCGAGTTACTGTTTGACACCAGTTCTGAATAGATTTCTGTAAAACAAAATCAGTTTGAAATAGAATAAGCGTAGGGAGAAATTTCTATAGCTATTTTATACATCAGCTTATTCATGCATTCCCAATTTTTTGCTTCCATTTGTTGTCTGTGCATTCTCAGTAGTCCTGCATTTGTCATGAAAATTATTGGAAGCAATTACTATATTGGAGAATACTTACGTGCACAACTATTGTTCGTCATGTGCAGTTATATTATGATTACACCTGTTGGGCAGTTTCTGGGTGGCGACGTCGAGAACCAGACCTGGATGAAGACTATTCTCAATTTCTTCGGTTACAAGAACCTTGGAGAGATGGTGCAGGGATTTGACATATTCTCCTTGCCGCAGAGGTTCCGCCATGCGGTCAGAGTAAGGGAACTTCTGTAGTATTTTCCTGGCCTGTACAGCTGAAGGGGGCTCGTCTTCACGGCAGATTGGTAGATTAGCAATCTTCGCGGTCGGTGCAAGATGCTTTAGCCGTCTTCATTGACTGTATGCTATTTAGCTCTCTTCATTGACTGTATGCTATTTAGCTCTCTTCAATGACTGTATGCTATTTAGCTCTCTTCAATGACTGTTGCTATTTAGCTCTCTTCAATGACTGTGTGCTATTTACCTCTCTTCAATGACTGTATGCTATTTAGCTCTCATCAATGACTGTATGCTGTAGAAAAAAGGCAGTTTTTTAGGAATTAGAAAAATAGGAGTAGCTTAAATAATCGATCGGATTTATGGAAGCCTAAAAGTTATAAACGAGGAGTGACTTTGAAGCTGAGAGTATATTAGCTTTTGACTGAATGTTTTGGAATAGGTATAGGAAATTTTTGAAATGTATTTTAAATAAATTTTTTGAAATAGATATGCTAAATTTACTTTTAAATAGGAACTTTATTGCAGAATTGTGAAATTACAAAGCATAGGAACTTTTGATTATACGTGGAATGGACCCCTAAGTCTATCGTCCGTAAGGTTCACGTTGTCAGTCTGGTTCGGTAAAGTGGTTAAATGTGTAAAGAAGGTCTCAGGGGTAAAACTTAAAATTTTTCTATGAATGAGCTTTTTGTCGAAATTTCATACTCTTGATCTTAGGAGTAACTGCCAAGTTAAACAGCACTTTCCGTTGAAAACATTTTGTGACTGCAATAGATAGTTTAAAAACTTGTCAATTGCCCATTTATGTAGAAATCAGGTGAAGTACTTACTCGTACATAAATGTACAGGTATATCGAGATGAAGTGGGTATGGGCCAATGCTACATGGAGTATACGACGTACTCCATCTTCACCAAAGGCGAAAATCCATTCGAAGCATTTGTCCGGTCTAAGCGATCGTTGCCATGGTACGCCGATATTCCAGACACCGCCGATGATGAAGGAACTGGCCAAGAGATCGACGTGTTTTCCAGTCAGGACGAAAGCTACAGGAACTCTAAGTATTCGAGCGGAGAATCAAAGCAAGCACAGATTGAGACAATCAAGGTGAGTTTGTTCTTCTCTGCTTTCGTTGTAACGCATATTTGATGAGCTGATTAGCGAGCCTAACTTTCTTTTGAATTCTCGTCCATGAAATTTTTGAATTTGCTTGCCCCACTAGTCGAGATTTAACATTGTTTTAATTTATGATTTGATCGTCTACACAAGTTTGAACTGCCACAATATTTAACAAACTAAATTCCTACGATAAAAATTATAACCAAATACCAATGATTCTCTAGGTGTAAATAAATATTAAAATTACACTAATCAGCTAACGACGTATATACTTGCAATTTGAAATTTTATGTATTTACTGCATGCTGATTCCATTTCTAGTGGTATTAGCGTACATGAAAACTCAAAATCTAATTTATTACACTGTTGTGCTCAACTGGAAAATGAAATTTGTGTTTATTCATGTAGTTTTTTGTATTTATTCAAGATAAGTCTTTCACGAAAGCACTAATTTAATGAAAGTTACCAGCACCTGTGTTGTTAAAATTGTTCATTTTTTCACTGTCTCGTATACACCCTCAAACTGTGAGGGACTATTTGTAACAAAATCTAATATTCGTGAGCCAATTGCTTTTTTTATTATTCGTCTCAATCGAGCACGATGGCTGCTCCCTATATTAGCTGTTCCATTTGCTTCTATTTGTATTTTGAATATTACATTAATTTTATACAATGGTCTTACGTATGGAACGCACGCCTCTTAACATTGCTATAAGCTTTGCATAACTTGTAATTTTTTGTTGTCTCTCGCTAAAGATTGTAAATTTCATGGACATTTTGGATCAGTGTTCGATACAAAACACCATATATCTCATTGCATTATAAACTTCTCCATCTTTTTGGTTATTCAATGAACTGTCGAGGTAACTTCGTAGCACCATTGCATTTCCATGTAAGCTTTTATATTTCTGCAAGATCCATGCTGCACTCGTTTACTCTGCTTATTTCACTAGTGTAATTTGAAGTCCAGTCAGGATCTATACTGAAAACAAAGCAAATTAAATATGTTATTGTTCTACTGCTCTGATGAATCTTAGTTAGAGCGCAAAATTGACTTAATTTACTAAGCAGTAATGCAAACACGAGCTACACATTTTCTTTTATACGTGATGGTGACAGAGAAGCATCTGGAAATCCTTTCATTTGATCATTCATTCCGAGCTTTGTCTCATTTTCAACGAAAGGCTTAGTAGCATCGGTAGATACTAGCGCTTTAACTGGATATAGTTCGAAGAAAAATGCATGGATTAAAAAGCTATGAAACGAAAGAAATTTTCAGTTAATTATTTTTAGAACGTGGGCAATTTGAGTTTCATGCTTATAATTAAGAACGAATTTCCTCTCATGAACATAGGCTAGGTTAGATAAGGTTAGTTAGGTTTGTCTAAACTATGGGGACTGTCGACCCCAGAGGGGCACCGGTGGGTTGTTTCACAAATAGATATGCCTTCGGGATTTTTATCTTTGGTGCCCACTTTGCTCCTGCTTTCAATTTTCATACCTACTTCGCACTCTTTTCTTTGTCTTTTTTTCCTTTTCTTTCTTAACTTGCTGTTTCTACGCACATGGAATCCTGTGTAAGAACACACCTGTTCATAGGTTCCACGTTCCCAAAAGTCCATATTAAATGACCCCTTATTCTCTTCGGACTACATTTCATGTGGATAAAGAGCTTTAAACTAACAATCTATTGATCTTAAGGTCACTTTTGATGTGGCTAGGGAGCCTCAAACTAATCTAATAATATTTTGAAATATGGGGACCTAGGTTTACTAAAAGCTGTCAAATTTAAAACCAATCCGGACCTGTTATTTATTCACAGGTGTTGAAAGAATTATACTGTCACATGTAAGAATGAGGGAAACTTAACAAGCTAACACAATCGGTGAATTTAACGAGCTTGATCAGTAGCTTTGCAACAAAGCGCGCGGTAGTTTGAGCCTACATACCATCTATGCTCAGCAATGCGCATGACTGTAACTGTCGAGCAAATATCGCAGGAGAGTATATAGAACATGTTTAAAATGAAGGATGAAACCTATGGTACACGTATAATATAATGAAATTGAACGACACCTTTTGTAACAAATTCAGTATGTTCTTCGTAAGCATGTCGGTTCATAAGGAAAGAGGAGAAGTATAGTTATGATAATTTAAATTTTGGGTAATACAACAAATCATGTGAATTTCTAAATAAATTTTGAACAGTTTCTGAGTAGCTGTTACGAGTGAAGACAGAATAAAATTTATTTTATCTTCGTCAACATAATGTTCGAGGAGTCGGAAACTTTGGCCTTTATGTTCGGGACACTTTATACGTTTCTCATGAAAAATGTATCAAAATGAAGTGTGAAATACAGACTGGATTAAGTCAGGTAGCCTATTATTTCCTTGGAACTTTTTCGTTGTTTGTGGGCTCTCATTATTTTCGTTTGTAAGAAATCCATCAATATTTTTCGCTGAAGATGAGCATAGGCTCGGAGCATATAACCGCATACAAGCGAGATATTTCTTTACATAGCGTTCGTTACTAAAGTGCTTTGAAAAATCTTCCTTATGATATTGGGAACGTTTTTTTTTTTCTGATGATTTCTCAAACTACTGTTTAGTAAACTTGTTTAATTCACTGAAAAGTGCCCAACTAATCTCTTCCTATGTGCAAATAGATGTTACTAATCTTTGTGCAAAGATTAGCAAGTTCTATTTTGCATCGATTTATTCATGAACATTTTGTTTTCTCTGTTCAGTCTTTAGTTGGGAGTCTAGTGAACATGTTAGATCAATCGGAGAGCACGAAGCGTTATGCAGTGGTCATAAGACAGCTCCTGCCTGTTGTGACGCGGGTGTACGCAGCTGAGGACCCTCAACAAGCTGTGCATACGTTCGTGTCGTCTGTTCTTGGACCCTACCTTGAAAAGGCGAGAAACTGTGATTTTTCTGTGACTCTACCTATTATATTGCTTGCTTTAGATATAGATGAAGTGATTAAAACAAGCTGCACTAAAACACGAAACTGTTCTCATAGGGGAGGTTTACTGCGTGATTGGCCTTTTGCTTCTTTGAAATGTTTGAAGGCGACATGCTGTTATGGTAATGATGAAAAAAGTTTTCAAGTTAGTCTATGCTCACCAAAAGCTGCCGTGTGCTGATGTCATACTTAACAGACATTTCACTATTATTTTCTGGGACAATACGAACCAAAATCTTTTCTATACTGTAAGTGTTAACTTAGCTATGCTTTTGACTGTGTTTTAGTTGATTTTCACTACTTTGTTCAACAAAAAACCACGATACTAAACCTATGCAGTTTAGGATACATGACATTGATTCAAGCACCCAAATCAAACCTTGAAGACTTCCCGACGACGTTTGGTCCTGCCGCAGTGCGATGAGTCCAACATTGGAACATGGGTGGGCGTTGGGTGTGCTTACTAATAACACGGTCAAAATAATAATTAGCTCCACTGGTAAAAAGAACATTCACGAAACTTGCAATAGCAAAGTTATACCCGTTACTTTAACACTGGTGTGGATGGATGGTTTCGTTATCAAATATCTTATGTGTTAGACCCAATGAGAGAGTGATCGGGGATGGTTCTACACGCTAAGATGGTGATTGGAACACATAACATATCAAATTCGATATAAAAATGATTACTTTCGTTCTAGCTAATGTGAATATTTTATAATTTTACACCGAGCACTTCGCTGGGTACATTTGTACAGGATTATCAATTCGTTTTGCACTGTACTTACTTTTGTTTACATTACTTTAATTTATGCTGTTGAAAATGATTTAATGTTATATGCTTTAGGCCAATTTCATGTAATTCAGGTCGCACTTTACAAATAGATTCGTATTTATCACATTGCTGTATTGCATTGTCTACATGTTTAAAAGTTTTCAAAGTCAATCAGTTTCGAAGTGAGTTTTCTAGCCTCTATGATTTTATGATTAAAACGGCTTTATAAGGCTAGTGATTCACTAGATTTAAATCATTTATACTGGAAGTGCAAAAAATGTAATCTAATAAAATCATTACAATACTATTTGCCACAATGATGATACGACGTTTTATTATTCAGTATGGGTAGTTTATATATTTCCTTTCTCAATCTGTGTAAACATAGCTTGCATGTTGTGTATTTTTTCGGCAATTTATACTTGTGGCTCTAGTGCAATTGGTTACTAATAATACCATTTATACATAGTTGCAGATACAAAACCGGAGGCCCAAGCCAGGGATCAGCAATAAAATTTCAGAGAAGAAAGACAAGCTAAAATATTCGAAACCTTCCATTCCTGACCCGCCATTCTCTGCTGGAGAGGCCGACGATCTTCCAGAGGAAGAACCATCGCAGATCAGCACCATCTTGCTGAACCTCGTGCGGCAGTACATGGGCATTTACTTCAACACGCTTCCAGGTACTATTGGAATTGTTCTTGCGCCGAAGCGCGTAGTGTATACAATAGCTTTTGTGTGTGGCAGCATGCAAAATCTTCCTCAACACTATTCATGAAGGCTCTTATCTTCAAATAAATTTGGACTTCTGCAGAAGGAATATCATTGTGATTGAGTCTATGGCTATTCCTGATCCAAGTACAATATTGCATAAGTTCTTTATTTGCAAGTAACTGTTGATATTTGTGTGGTAGAAAGTCTTGCCAAGTGCAGCACTGAAACATTGTACCCTCATAAGTAATCCATTCATATTCTCAAGCTTAGAGGAGCACTGAACAAGGAGGTTGTATTCTTCAAAATAGACTTTCTTAATTAGCCGTCCTCAAGGTTTGGAATGAGAGTATCGGAATATGCCACGTTCATTATTTGAAGGACATTTGAAGAATATTGTTTTGTCTTACTGGGTGAGATTAATTTCGTTTAGGGAGGATGCAGACTGACCAATTCTAATTATGCGAGGAAAAGTACGTAGGTTAGGTTAGGCTAGGCTAGGCTAGGCTAGGTTAGGCTAGGTT
>VOMN01110820.1:0-10425 GCA_014899125.1 Orchestia grillus
TTTCTCTTAATGCAACAAAATGAGTGTTCCCCAGTGTAATGTAAGGGGTTTATGTTGTTGTACTCACTGTTTTTAGCTCATGTCCTTGGTTGTTCTGGCCTAAATAGCATGTGGCCTATAGTGTTAAATATGTCAGTGCTTCAAAAACTATCTACACACCTACCTACTCTTCTCAATAGAATCGTCAGTAATCGTCTGGCTTTGAGCAATTCTGAAGTATTCTGTTACTATAGTATGATTGGTTTTTTACAATTTGTTATATATTTCTGTGTAATTGTACTATGAATTCTATTAAATACATGGATATTATATGAGGAAGTTATTTAGCAAATCGTTCTCATGTGCTTCAAGATACTGTCCGATATTGAAATCACCAAATATTTTTTGTTGTAAGATTAGAAGCAATTTATGTTTGTAGCGATTTTCTTGTGAATGAATCTACTCTACAGTTTACTTATATATTTTGTGCAGGCTGTGCGGACCGCGAGGTATCGGTGTGGTACAGAAGTTTCTGTCAGAAGCCCCCTACCGTGGCAAGGGCTATGAAACAGAGGACCTTGGGCTGCTATTACAAAAGTTAAAACACTGGGCGCATAGATTGTATCCTAAACTTCCATTTCTGGACTCCATTGCTCAAATTGAAAAGCTCGGCAACAAAAAAGCTGTTCAGGTGCATATTTCTATTTTGATTGGGGGGATTGTTTTTGGCTCTGGGTCCTTTCGGTGTTCTTGACTCATCTTTTCTTGGATGACCACATTCTACCACATGTTAGTCTTAATTTCTTTGCGAATCTGACTGTCGTTTTTAGGGGTTGGTAACTTCCTAATTTTTTTTCTTCAGATATCCAATGATCGAAAATAGCCACAACTTGACTCATTTGAGCATGAGCATTTAGGATCTTTGTCTCACTTCTAGAATAATTTTGTTAACACTAATTTTAGTTTCACCACCACTACTGGGTGTTAACAAGCATTCTATGCAATGGAAGTATATGTAGACTTAAGTGCTTTTCATTCGAGTTATCTCTCAGCGCTGTGGAACTGCAATGTGTATTTGTTATGCAATGCATGGGCTTTTAATGTGGGCAAGCTCACTAGGTATTTCTTTTGATGTCGTTCCTAACTGCATAATATACAGGGTGTTGGGGGAAAAGAGGTATAAAATTTCACACCTACCAAAAAGTGGCGAACCTCTTATGCCCGTAGGAAACTGTGCAAAAAAAAAAGAGTTTATGAGATATTAGCTGTTTACTGTTTGAAAGGAGGAAATTTGGAAACAAAATTGCCTACAAATAATTTGTGTATACATTTACTTTCCTGAAATTGTTCAAAATTTCCATCCCTCACGTCAATGTACTTTGGATTTCTTCGACTTCAAGACTCCTCGATAATGTGGAAAAGGCCTTGCATTTCAGAAATGTCGCCAGAAGCCAGTACAAGTCTTGCCACGAGATCTCCTTCTTGTTCCATTGGTGTTGGCCTTTTCTATACATATCCAGCTGTCCTCAAGTCGAAGATATCACATTGTGATACCGGATTTTCTCAGTTCGGAGTTTTAAAAATAATTAAACTATTTTATGATAAATGTTTTCATTATCTTATTCAGTATAGGTCTTGTTAATGGGTATTTTAACTGAAAAGCTGATTTTCCTAAACGGAATTATGTGCTGGAAGCATTACGTGTGAAATGTTTTTTCCCGCCCGTTGGGGTTGTGGGTTGACTACTAGTATTATAGTAGTGGTTTATTTTTTTTAAGCAAAGTTCGTTTATTTTACCGAGGCTCACGTCTGTTGAGATCTGCCAAGAGTTAGCATTAATACTACAGCTGATCCCTATCTTCTATCTAGGTAGTTAGTATTTAATATGTAATCATTTCACCTTGAGTCACCAATTGTATTCATAACCCTTAGCTTTAAGTATTTATTTTTTAGTGTTAGAAAGAGTATTGATATTACTGGTACACTGGTATCATTTTTCAGTTGCACACTTAATGTGGGGATAGTATGTATCACTTCGGCATAACCATATGCCGTGCTGCATATTCTTGTCCTCTTATTTTGCGTGTGCTTGGGTGCCTGTGTGCCATTGGTGTCTGACGGCTCAGGAGTAGAAGCCCAAAAACGGGACACCTGACTTGTTCCTATTCTACATCCTATTTTATTTGTAGGTGAACGTGAAGCGTCTGCGGTTGGACATGTACGACACGCCGAAGGAGAACGACGAGCAGGGCGTGGTGGAAGAGGATGACGTCATGCGAATGGGGGATGCTGCTCCCGCTGCAGCTGACGCAGACGAGCCTGACGTGTTCGATGAGCTGCTGAGGCATTCCGGCGCTACTCAATCTCTCGAGGAGCGCATTGCCGAGAGCACTCCTGCATCTCAACCCTCGGTATGTGACGGCTACCAGTATTGCGTGGCATTTTCGAGAACATGGTGTTAGTCACACTTACTTGGTGTGAGAACATATGGTTTTTAATGTGGGTTGTTGGTTAAATATATGCTTCTAATATTTCTTATAGAAGAGTTGGCTTGGTATTTTTTGTATTCTTACATTGTACGATTATTGGTTGTTTCCGTGGATTATTTATGAAAGCTAGATTCGTTATTGCATTTGTACCCCTGAAAGACAGATTTGATACCACTCTGTTACTGTCAAGTCTTGCATGGTAACTTCATGGTAAAAAGGGGGGATATTCATTCGTTACCTTTGATGAATGTCTCTCTAAATTATCGTACAGAACACACTCCTTCAATTCATTCCATTTTCCCTTCAAACTTCTCTTGTACAGAATGATAGCATGCTTCCAACTCAAGACGTTCGCCGTGAGTTGATGTTCCAAAAAGAACAACCGGTGCTGTCACGAACAATTATTTTCAATGTTACTTCTAGGGCTAAACTTCACTTCCACCGAGCATAAAAATTGTTTTTTCTACTTTCCTTTCAATTCTTAGTTGGCTAAAAATCCGTAATCATCAACTGTATTACTCGTACATTTAGGGGTGCCTTGAACCTAACCCTTTACAGCTCAAAATAACTTGGGTGAATAGGCTGCTTTTAGCTTGATGCGAAAAACTAGCTGCAGGCTTACATATATGCACCGTAGGATCGTATTCAGGTTTTTACGAAAATTAGCGGCATGCTTATGGGACTTGGGGGGGGTTCGTTTCAACTGTGAAGTGTTGATGCTGACTGCGAGTTTGGTTGCCGCCTGATGACGGCGCAATCTGGTGAGAGCTTTTCGTAGCACACTGTGCCACACAAAGAAGCACCAAAATTTGTTCCTTCAAAAATCAGTCTGGTATTTACGTTTTCTTTATTGAAACACATGGATCAAGCAAGACCAACCCCTTCATTCTAGTGTTAAAAATGCCTGCTGTGAAACTTTTTGAAAATTGTTTATAAATATTTTTATAATATTCTTTCTTTCGACAGTGAAAAAATATGACAGGAGCTAAAAGTGTTTTTCATCGAGTTACAAATGTGTACCAAATTTGAAAGCGATGCGCTCCATGGGAAATAAATAGGTTCTGCTACCGGATAGTTCCCTTGAATTAGCAACGTATGGTCTTCCAGTTTTATGAAAGCTTACCTTAAAAAATATCCTCCTCCCTGAGCTCTAATCATATTTGAAGTCTGTCAATAACCTGCGCACGTTATACACGCATAGTTATTCGGTGTATTTCAAGCCTTTTTTCTCTAATGAGCATTTCAGAATGCCAATATTTGAATAAGGAGTCACGCAGGCCCTCTGCTCTAGCATGCACTTCACTCCAGAATCCATCAAGTACAAATTCATTTAAGAAGAGGTCTTATTTCATTTGTGGCCTAATCCTCTTGAAATCTTATACTCTCTGGGAACCTGTTTGACATTATGGGATTTCTCTCCATTTTGCTGAGATGCCCCATCACTACTGGTATTTCCAGTACTTCCCTAAACCCACGGAACTACGAGGGCTTCAAAAAGTTCGTGGAAAAAGGATAGTGCGAAAAAACTATTATTTCAGTTTTAATCTCTATTATTCAACATATGCTCCATCAAGGTCAATGCACTTCTCCAAACGCTGATGCTTTCAAGTCCGTCTGTGTAGAACTGAGGGTCTTGTGATGCGAACCACGTCAGAGCAGCTCTTTTTACGTCTTTAATTAATTGATAGAAAATGAACCACTTTCAAAGACTTCTTCAACTTTGTGAGCAAAAAAAAATAGGGTGGTACTAAATCAGGGCTTGTAATTCGGGTAGCTGATAATTTCCCATCAAAATTCACGTTGCACAGCTCTTTTTTGCTTAATACCATGAGCGGGTGCATTCTCGTAGTGGAAAAAGACGCGTCGATGCTGCGTTCCAAGTCGTTTTTCCGCGATTTTCTTGGTCAGTTTTCTCCAAACGCCTCTATAATAAGCAGATGTAATTGTTTTTTGTTCTCGAGGAAGTCGATTAGCAAAATCCCCTCTGCATATCAGGAGACGGTGGCCATGAATTTTCTTCTTGAACGTCGAGATTTTGCTTTGACTGGTCCACTTCCACCCCATGACAGCCACTGCTTTGATTCAATTTTGTTTTCGGGATCATACTGGTAGAGCCACGTTTCATCCCCTGTCACAATTCTTTGCAGAAAAGCTTCAGTATTCTCATCCCACTTGCTCAAAATTTCAATGAAAGATCTGCCCTCGTTTTCTGCTGACTTAGGCGTAACAGCCCATACGGACCCAACTAGGGACTCGTCTCGACTTCCGAGTGGCGGCGATGCGTTATTGCGTGCATTTAAGGGTTTATGTTTCAATATGTTGTGACATGTTGACACAAGAACGTTCAGGGGCTGTGGCATCAAAATCCGTCCCAACAATTTTTAGTTCCGGACTTTTTGCACGAACTTTTTGAAGCCCTTTCGTATGTTATCTCCCAGTATGGCGGTTCATCTTTACATTCTCTGCAATGAAAAGGGGTATTTTTCGGCCTTCACATAAGGCAACACCGTAACGAAAACGGAAGCAGGTTTTTGACGTGTGAAGGATATTTGTTGTTCTTCAGAAACTCTTCCCAACATTATGAGCCCAAACCCGGTCTTGCTTGTCGAGTATAGATTGCTTCACCCGTGAGCAGTGTTTCATCAACAAAACGGAGGGCTTCGTGCCGACGCACGCGTTCAGGATGGATTCTTCCTCAAGACGAACTTTCCCTTCGCCCAATTTCGATAAAAGTTGTCGCTTCACCTTTCCTGTGTGCATAGCGCATAAAACCATTCTTCACCATGTTATGTCTGATCATGTGGCTCACACTCGCCAGTTTACTACTGTTTCTTGTAGTGCTTCTGCTGTTTTCTTCTCCGTAGCCTTGCTTGGTTTTGGGATGTTTGCTTGTCAGGATGGCGTGCTTTTCACTTTTGGCATTTAGCTCCGAGTGTCTCTGAAGTGCTTAATAAAATCCAGACCTGCTCGCTAGGGGCTCTAACATTTCAAAGATTCGGACAGAGGTTCTTGCGCTTCTCATGGAGACTTGACAATGAGTTTATGTGAGTTGTTCATACTGGTTCAGAATTTTTTTTAAAAATAACATTCATACGCATTTATTCTTCACGTCATTTCCTCACAGAATTAGAAAAGTAGGTTAATTTAGTATGTTTCTTAAATGTGCTATAAGCAGAAAAATTATAGTCTACTCTTTGTGCATACCATTTTGAGTCAAGCTGTTATATGGGCCCAAGTAAGCGAGTTCACAGAAAGATTTCAGAAAATAAGCCCAATAAATCTCCAGAGATTCCTGTCTACAGTCCATTGCAATCATTTTTGTCTAAAACGAGCGCTCAACTTCCCGTCCTTTCACTTATGAGCCCCCAAGCTTGGGCTCAATTGCCAAATTTTCACCCTAGTCCTAATTCATGGGTTCGTGGCTGACGTCTCTAGTGGAGTGTAAGGGTGCAGAAAGCAATCGCTACCATAATACAGCAAGGCTAAATCAGTGCGCGTTGCTGCTCCTTCTGTGCATCACAAGACGGGGCTTTTGATCAGTGTGGTCAGTACGGCAACTGCTGCTGTGAATGTCCTCGCGTACGTGGAATGTTTTATCTTGGCTCTTGATCTTCTTGTGCTGAAACTAAAGAAGTGCCAGTAAATCGAACGAACTGTACATTCAGTTGATTTGTTATCTTATGAGTTGAATCATTCTGGTTGTAGCTAATATATAACTTCACTTTAGAGTCTGATGAGCAATGAAGTAATAAAACATTTTATTCTTTTTTCATTGTGCGATTTCTATTTTAGCTGTCAATTTCATTGGATACTGCGGTACGCACTCATAATAGTATATTAATACACGTATTATTGAATATCGACGCGTGTATTTTATTACTGTTTTACCATGATTTGAAATACTCCTCTCATCTAATGCATCATGAAAAAAATAATATGTGACGTCATCTGTCCTTAAATTATTGATAACAATTTCATGGTTACGTGAGCGTCAGTTGACCTGACTTTCGTTGGCTGCTAACGTATCGCTTCAGCGATTTGATCGTGTTTGTTTTAGCGATCTTGCATCTCAGTGCCTTGTGTAACAAAGTGTGTCACTCTTTTGTGCAATTAATAGCTGTAAAGTTAAAGCAATCTTTCCTTCTTAACTTGCCGTTTCTTTGCGCAGGGGATCCTGTGTGGGATCACACCTTTGGCATAGATTCCCCGTTCTACTAAGTCCAAATTAGATGGTCCCTTCTCTTTCGATGCGAGATAGTCTGAGTTACTGAAGCGCTTCTATCCTTACTACAATACTACTCGCTCTTACATGACCGAGGTGTAGCTCAAGTCTGGCTCTATCGAACCATGCCTCTTTCAGTATTCTACTCGAACATCTCATTTCGCACGCGATGAATTTGTTTTGGCCTCCTTCCAATCACCAAGGCTCTGATCTCTTCCAAACAATTGGACAGTGCACTCAAAACGTAATTTTAACAAATGAACCCAAACCAAGGGGTCATTGTCCTGCCTGATGAATGAAAGGGAGGTCGAGTGCTCATTGGAGACAGAAAGGCGTGCAATTCACGTTTGATAGTAATTTATTGCGATTTATGCCCTCTTCTATTGAAAATCTAACTACGAAAAAGAATACTAGGCTCAAATTACTCTCTGAATGCCCTCGTACAAACATTTAGCATTTTCACCATCATGTATGCGTATCAACACGAATCGTTTGTGGTATCGCTGTTTTATCATATTGCTTCCTCTAGTGTTTGTTTCAACTGTTGCACAACCCTAATTATCTCTAGCATTTCAACATTTTTAATTTCTTTACGGTTCAATCACGCGTTTCACTCTTTTGTGAATGACATTCCTGGCGCGTGGATCTATACTCACAAAAGTGGGAGAATAAACTCGTTTAATTTTCGTTAACAAAAGTACCCTAACAGCCTAGTAGCTTATTTGGGCCGACAAGTAGTGCATACCCTGAATAGGTTTATTATCTGTCGTTTCTCACATGGTACTACTGTGTCCAAAGTAAATTGTGGTATATATGTAGATGTTTCAAGAATCACAACTACATTCCTAGTTAGGGCCCTTCTTTTCGTGACAATAATCAAAGACCCAATGTAAGACACTTTGTGTTTGCTTTTCATAGAAATATTTTTTGTAAATGGGTAATTTACATTCTTTGTTAAGGTCTTGAGTGATGCAACTCTCTTCTCCCTTCACTGACGTGAGTTGATAGGAAATGCTCGTTTATGTATCTGGACGCTTTTTTGGGGATACGTGAAATTGCTCAGGTCGATTCGGGAGTCATGCTAGTAGTGGCTGTCCCATCATTGATATGTTGGGGGATCTGCCGCTCTTCAGTGCCACCTTAGCAGCTCATGGAAGGACGAGTAACATTTGTCGTTGGAGGTTGTTGTTGGTCTGGTTTTGTAGTTGGGTTACCGTTCTCAACATTCACCATCTTTTTCTCGTCAAAAGGGAGTTCTGTGATTCTGATTTCTTGCACAAGTAACCTCAACATTGCTTGCGTCTTTCATTTTTCAGTGTTTGAGTGAGATGCAAATGGAGAAACGTTAAGAAACTAGCATATGCTGTGATGTTGCTGTGTAAAGAAAGGATAACACTAGCTTTAAAAATAATTGGTATTTCTTATTCGTTGGAAGTATGTTCATCATTTCCTGTCAATTCTTCCTGGACTGATGTTTAATATTTTTCCAACTATTTTAATGTTCGGTTTCTAATCCTGATTGATCTTTTGTAACTCATGTACGAACTTGAATTTTATTCAGTATCTGGAGCTGCTTCAAGTTTGTATTTTTATTGTCGGTGTGTTTTACCTTCTTATAAGGAATTATTATTTTTATTTTATTTTTAAGTTCCAAATATGGATAGGTCATTTCAATTTCCCTAATTCAGAAATTCTTTTGTGTGCAAATTTCCCCTTGAAGAATCACGCTCAAGTCTTCGAGTATATCATTAAAATTCTTCTTCCTTAACTGTCCCGCCACAGGTGCTGTCCGCTGAGCAGAAGGAGCGCATCGAACGCAGCCGACAACTAGCGCTGCAGCGCCAGCGAGCCAAAATTACTGCAGCGGCCCCGAACCTTCCCGGTGTGGACGCTTCCAGCAGTTCAGCGCCTCTGAACGGTAACCAGGACGGATCTGCTGCAGGCCAGGCGCCCAGTGGCGCTATGGGGAGCCGGAAAAGAAATTTAGATGAAAATGAAGTGTCACAAGATGAGAGCGTCCAACCTACGCAAGAAGAAGTACGGAAATTACGTGAAAAACTTCTTGGTTCTGTCAAATCTCAAGAAGTAACTTCTAATTCAGTAGAAAATAATGAGGACCATCAAGCTAGTTATGCATTTGACGATGAATATGGAGCTATGGACATCGACGAAGTCATGGATTCGCTCAAAGATGTTGAAAATCTTGAGGGAGGAATTTCTGGTGATCCGAATGTTGGGTGTCAACCAGCGGTCGGTAATGATCCTAGTGTTGTTACTGGCGGGGGAGATATCGTTGACACCAATCTTAATAGTAGTCAATTTGAATCAAATAAAGTACTGAGTGGAGGGTCTGAGGCGTCGTTAATTGTGGTTGATCAGGTCGACAAAGATTCTTCATCTCAGTCATCGAATGATCACCAGGTCATTTTTGATCCACAATCGTCTTTAAAAAATCAGTCATGTGATAATTTGACATCGTCCCATCTAGGCAGTACCGTTGAAGCGTCAGCTAGCTCACAATTTTCGGAAAATTCTAACATGACGAGCGGTTCCGGAGTTTCGACAGAACCCGTATTGGTTGCTGAAGATACTACTGACTCGACGAAAATGTTACCGCGTTCTAGTGCTTTGGCTGATGTAAAGAGTGCTGACTTGGAAATACTTGGGGAGGATGCAGTTCCTGACGTGATTGCACATACCGATAAAATTGAAGACTTTGCCTTAGAAGACTGCAACGTGTCTCGGTAATTTTTATATTATGGAGCCCGTGTCAAGGATAGTAATTGGTATAAATAATTTCTTAATGCATCAATCAAAGAGAGTTGTTGTCTCTGTACTTGCTCTGTACTTGTGTCTTTGGCTCCTGGAAAGATTAAATATTTTCAGTAGTAGCTGTTCAGATTACTCGTCGACGTCTTGCATTGATTATATATTGCTCTTATTCTTAGCTTGAGACACTCAAGTGATTTAAAGGTTTCGAAACTTTTTATTTCTTTGTTTTTTTCTCTTAAAAGTGTTTTTCATCATTTTGTTTCATTCACCGACTGAAAGGGCGAGAAGCAGCACAACATTATGCGCGTAGCGTAGATATGACTAGCTACTACTAGAAAAAGTATATTTATTAGATCTTTATGTTATTAGGTCTTCATGAATACTCTAATGGTAACCTCCAGTTTTTCATGCCCTGTGATTTGCTTTCAATTTTTTCTGAAGGATTTAAGACTGTCTCCTTCTCGTAACCTTAAGGGTTTCGTTCCATTTTCGACCTTCGTCTTTATCTATCGGACGGATCTCCTTCAAATTTGGTACACGTTACTCGATAAAAGGAACAATTTTGCTCGTGAGAAATTTTTAAACTTCATAAAGGAAACGAAATATTGAAAGAAAATGAATTTTTGGAGAAAATTTCGAAGACTAAAAACATCCTCAATATTATCACTATAAAGATGGGACAGGTTTCATTTCATGCGTCTCGATGTGCACAATGATCTCATAAATGCGATTTTGAATAAATCAGTTTCTCGATTTTTTAGATTTTTATTTTCAAAATGGAAATTTTGCTAATTTTTTTCACTCCTAAGGCCTGTATCTTTTTTCAAATTCAAAAAATTAAAATTCCAGGACATCAGATTATCCGCATCGAAATTCCTTACCGAATGAGTTCTATATCATTAAGGTGCGACTAAAACCATAAGTTTTTAGCTTTCAAATGCAAAAAAATCAATTTTACAGGAG
>VOMN01110821.1:0-17221 GCA_014899125.1 Orchestia grillus
TCTAGCTAGAGAATCGGCTCGTTCGTTTCCTGGGATTCCCACATGACTATAGAAACGAAGGAAAGGCCAGATACTGCTCATATGACGTGACCTATACCAGCCTACTAATAAATATATCGCTAGTCCGGTGATCAGTAACTTTACCATAGAGGTTCATCAACTGCTAAAACTGACCGACAAGGATTGGCTATCAGTACCACTCTTCAAAAACAAAACTCAGGAATTTACCACATACCCTGAAGGGCGCTAAATGTTCAAGATACGCTCAATGATCCCAGCGCGATCCTATGGGAGACGGAGCGTGCTCTTCAGAAGTGCTCTATGTTCTTCAGAAGCCAGTACAAATTCCTGACAATCGGTACATACACTACCATACAGAAAATTTCTGACAATAAGTACATACACTACTATACAAAGAACAAAGAATAACCAAGAAATAGATGATAGTTAATCAAATGAAAGAACTTCCAATCGTTTCAATCGACGTCCCTTACACTCGTGAAGCAACGCACGATCAACTATCAGGAAGTCGGTTTTTCCTGCCTCGAGCTTTGTCTGGTTTGAACCCTACAGTACTGGTACGAAGCTCTCAGGCATCTAAACACGTTGAGTCGTTGATAAGGACCATTTCCTCTTGAAATGAAACGTAGCTCGCTCCAATAATTTGAATGCTCATGTTATTACTTCGAAATGTTCTGCAGAACGCGGCGCGTAGAGCCTCCTACTCACATCGCGGCCAACACGAGGTAAACAATTCACTAAGATTGACGAAGAATAGAACAGTTCCGAGAGCAAGTGGTTCGTTTCTGCAGAACGAAGCTTCAATAGTGCATCCTGTGTTTTGGTAGCTATGTGTGCTCAAGTTATCATTGGTTAGATTCATTTGAGTGTACACCCGGTTTCCATATTCAAAGTGATACGATACAAGGTTCCTAAATTCTTTAGAAAAACAATGTAAAAATATGAAGATAATAAGGTTAAAAAAATAAGAACGTCGCACGGTCAAACGGTTAGGAAAAACAATATGATCAAATATGCAACCAAGTCCACCGTACTTTGGAAAAATCGGCGACTCAATTAAAGAAAGCCTATATTAGACCCACGAAAACGTCTAATCTGTGTTTTCGAAAAAAACGCAGGGGGAATGTGGAAAAAATACCTGCGGCACCTCTAACCTAGCTCAAGTATGAAGGGAACCTTACATAAGTGTATCCAGTAGTACATAGCAGATTTAAAATGCCTTAATTTTGCTAAATATATAGTATACATTCTACTCAAATACTAGATCCAGCTCTTTCCTAATATATATAAAACACCTGAAAAAAAAAACAGTCGACGCGTGTGCGATTATCCAATACCAATTTAATGGACGAGATTTCATGTATGGAATAAACAATTTCGAGACAACTTTATTTTCGAATGGCACTAAAATTGGCAATATTTAACGAGTTTGTATTCCTAATGAAGGAGATAAAAGAAGTGTTTTAGCGGAACACATCACGCTTACAAACGCTGCCGAACTGCGTGCATGAAAATAATTTCTGTGAAATCATTTGACGTTGCCGCAGTAATGAGAGTATAATGACTTCTAGCTAACGCAAGACGATTATTGAAACAGAATTCAATCAAAAAATAAAAGTTCAAGCGCCAATTCTCGACACCATAAGAACATATCAGGCTTCGGTTGAAAATTAATCTAGAAACATTCTTAGTCGGTAAAATTGGATCAGGTTATTTATAGAATAAATTTTCCAGTGAATTTGCTGACGCACAACCCTTCAAGAACAGTTTCTCAAAACATCAAGCAAGACTTTTACCAAAGCACACCCGGCGGAAAGTCAATATCCGCTGCCACTGTGAGCGAGTTTCCACCGCTCGAAATCTGACGTCACCACCCACGTCATGCCAGGCCACCAGCACAAAAACTTACCCTCTAGCCTCGCCCGAGATCGGGGCCAGGATGTGGCAGGTCTCAAGCGGGACTTGCGGAAAACGGCCGGCATGAAATAGTGCAACCATCTCGAGGTGAAATAGTACAATTAAAATTAGAAAATAGAACAGATGGTCTTCTTCGCAGCGCTTCATTTCCACGAAGACCATGGTTGAGCAAGAAAAAGACCTCAACTTGCTGTAAACTAAGTCACAGACTTTATCATCCGGGCTTATTACAACATCGTGCACATTTTTTATGGCCGTGAGATTTTTCAAGTGCGGTACAGGAGTCAATAAAGTCAATCAAGCGTGAAAATACACATTCGCGTGATATACAACACTGAACACGGGTGAACTATTGCAACCACAGAATATACAGGATTGTATAAAAATAAAAACAGAAAACCCAAGCTTATCCCACAACACAGTTACTGCATGTGGATTGGACAGTCCCCTTTCCTGTAACTGTCACGCGGTTCAAGTATCGGTCAATAACACTCGCAACATGAACATCTATTAATTGAACTCTGTTTCTTCCCGCGCATAAAGATCAACAGCATCAAAGAAATAACTTAAGATTAGGCTGATGCAAGGAAATATTGTTCAAAACTGAACAGCTTCATCCATCGACAGTGATGATTGTTTCATGATAAACTACAAAACGAGGCTATGAAAATAGATCCTGCATTCATCCAAACTCAATTTCAGACCATGAACAACAAAAAGCGCCTATTAATAGGATACATGTCAATAGTGAAAGCTATCAACATTACAAACATAATACATACACAAAGTCCGTAATAATTCATGCAGTAGAAAACTGATATTTCGTTCTTGAATTTTCAAGATATGAAGTCCCCTAAATAAGATCAACTGATCTACAAAATATGAGGCAATTGCTGACATTAGGTGACGGAGAATTATGGGCTTATAATTACAACAAAAATCTTAACGTTACCATAAGGACAGGCAAAAAACTGCAGTAAAATTTCATGCATGAAAAATTTCAGTTTATTACCACACGGGAGTATTAAAAAACGCAACAAAGGCTATAACAAATGAGCGGCGGCTAAATAGCAGCTGAAGTAAAGGAAAATAAACATGGGATATTGTCCATATAACTAAAAAAATAACGTTACACATCGTGTAACAGTAAATAGGATAAATAAACCAACTCGTGCTTCAGTTGCTCAACCACCAAGCTTTAAGACGATATTGACATGTTCACCAGGGTGAGCTCCAGATCCAAATGCTGCTCAGCATTACATTCGTTAGAATGTTCTCGCACCTTGCCGTACAGATCAAGCAGTTGTAAAGTTCAAGGGGCGCAAGCAACGATATAAAAAGCAACATACCATTTTCAATAATAAAAGCCATTATAAAATCCCATTCGATGTAAAAACTTCTTTCATTTAATAGAATAATTTTTTTCCAAAATTATTGGCCGATCAAGACGGAGAAGTTTTAATCCGTAACGATCAAGAAATCAAAATGGTGGAAGAAATTGAAAGCAAATTAAAGGAGCTCTCGTCTCAAGTCTCTTTGTGCTGGCGTGTGGTTTAGGAACCGTGGCGGGGAATTTTCCCGATGGAGCGACAGCAATACAAAATTCTGCGGCGCCAGCAGGAACGAAAATAAACTCTTGACTTTTATAAGCACAAATAAACAACAGGCCGACGGACCTTCCGTATCATAACTAGCTATCGAGGTACACGATTATACTTAAAACCAGGCCGGCAACAAAGTTTACAGAAAGACGTCATCAGTGCTGTCACTGATGCATTGCCTCCGAAGATTTAGCCGTAGTTACATACGTATAATGACGTCAAGTCACAGCACACCGTTGACACTTGCAAAATTTAGGATAGCCACAGCAAGGAAAAAAGAACAAGTGAGCATCTCTAAGAAAGAATGAAACAAAGAAGTCAGAGGACAAAATAAGACTTTCGTGCACGAAGCTTGCTGCACAGTATGCCGGCGTCCTACTGGAGAGAAACAGAAAAAGAGGGAAAGAAATAAAAGGGGATACTCACGAACTACCCATCACAAAAAGTCGCTGAGAATAGCTAGAGTTGTCACAAAGGTACGTTGGGGACTTGAAATACTCTTGCGAACGGAAAACGTGAACACTATACTTGCTCAGCAGCTCAAGAATCCAACGAATCTCCCAAACTGCCGCAGTCCCCACGACTTGCCGAAGAGAGAAGTCCATCAGAGCCTTCCCTTGGGGTATAAAGTCGCAGCTGACTAGACGGAGCCAAATGCGGATACTTTCATCTCACCGCCATGTTCACGGATGGACCCAACAGGCCATATCACATTTCAACGAGTAATAAAATGCCTGATCATTTTTCGCGGGACAAGTCTTAGAAACTTCAACGAAAATTTGTACTCTATCAGAGTGGATACGTGCGTCAATACGGAATTTTCGAAAAAAAATCAGAATTATTTAGGTGCAAACATGAGTACTGTGCGTATTTACTTCAGATTTACTCGAGCCTTAAGCTGCACCGTAGATCTTACCTGATAGTTTCCAAAAATAAAATAGTTCAGCCAAAATCACCATGAAAAATATTGGTGGAGCGAATGATTAAGCAATGCAGATATGGTGTATCAAAAAGACAACCGAAATTTAAAATCGGGGTTTGTATAACCTTTACTATTGTTCATATATGTAGAATGATATCTTGCATTAAACATACCGGGATGGCAAGTTTATAATAACTAAATATGCACCACGAATGTTCACCTCGTTAAAATATTCCTCTGCGTGCAATCGAGCGTTTCAGCTGCAAACGCATAAACTGGACACAAAGGTGCCCACAGAATTCGTTAAAGATGTACAGTTATACTTTACGAATACTTCACATTTAAGCGACTACAGCGCAAAGCAAAGAGCATATTAATGCCAAGAGCTCAGCGACTCGATATTCTCAACATAACATGTCACATAACGAAGAGCACCAAGGACGCGAACGGTAATGTCGGCAGGCGTAGAAGCAACAGAGCACAAAATACCAGCAGCGCCAAGGACGGCAGGCAGGGCTGTTCTCGCAGCGCGGGTGCAGGCAAGGTGAAGTTCAGACGCACGCGCCAGCCTCACAAAACCACAGCCATATTCAAAAAGACACCAAGGAAGCGTGAAGTTCACACGCATTAAAAAGCGCTTTATTACACGTTCGGGAACAATTGCCTGGAAACTGAATTTAATCCTGCACAGGACTCAAGGTCCGCAGTTTGGTCCATGGAAAGCAACCCTCATACTGAAAGCTTGTGCAGATTAAAAACCAAAATCAAAAACCTTGGTAAACTACAATCGGAAATTGGATGAAGTGGGTGATTCTTTTCAAAAATAGTGTCACAGAACACAAGCAGCAGTGTAAAGATATCAAACACGGCTCCTGTGACGTAACTGATTTTAGATCAACCAAATGGTGAAAGTTAAGCTAAAGTAAGCAAAATCAAACGAAACACAAAGTTCAACACTGCCTAACTTAATTTAGCAAACAGAAATAGTAACAAGACTCACAGCGTAAAATCAATGTAGAATAAAACTATCAATTGTTTAACCTTATCGCAATCGCCACTGGCACGCGAAAGCCCCTGCAATAACTCAAAAATGAGAGCAAACACTCAAATTAAAGCTACACAAAACCGCAACGAGCCCCGCTTTTAAATCGTAGATGAATTTCGCACAGAAAGAATTATTTCAAACCTAACCGTAAAAATTATATAGAACACATCAAACATAGTCCACACGTACAAGGTTTATCATGCCAATGCGCCCAACCAGCAAGCATAGATTATTAAACTTTAAAAGCTCCGAAACAAACTACAACGTATAATCCACTCTCAAAAATAGACCACACTACCTCACTGTCCTCTCCTAATAGCATCGGAGGCGCGCCAAGAGAAGACAGACATGCCATTAATTTCAATTAAAGCCACTGCCTGGCATAGCGCTAGTTGTACAGGCCTACACATCGAGTTCAAAAGTCATGTGTAATCAATTTTAATGGGTAGCATTAGAAGAGCAAAGAATCCCTTTTTGCAATAAAGAGCATAACTAATGGCGGAGAACGACTCGGGCTAGGAAGAGCAAAGGGCGACGCATCTGACATTCCGACCGACGTTTGCACAGAGCAAGGGCAACATATCTGCTAGGGTCATGTTTTTAGCGATTAGGGTGTGAGAAAAAGTGTTCCATGAGATGTCGATAGCCCGCATTAATATACTAAATCATGTGTAGCGTAAAGATAAAACAAATTTCTATGCTGCCGAGCGACTTTACACAGGACCTTTAAATTTGTATTAATAAAATTATTCCTAATGCTCGCAACGCAGGTTTTGCTGAGAAAGGAGCACGCAACACACAAAAAAAATTAGAACTTGCTCGAACTACGAGCCGGGGTATTCAAATTAACTTCTATTAAAATATTGCGATAACCCACCTGAAGGAGCTCATTTGCAGTCTGTCAAACTGAGTTGCTGTATGTGTGTTCTGCAAGTCCGCAAATGCGGAAGAATCCGAAAATAAAATTCAGAGTTAAATCAGATCAATACTAGTCGGATTAATTGCGTCTAAATCTTCCAGTGGGTTCGGGTCTGAGTGCGACGCTCACTGCTGCGAGTCGCTGTCATTATCTTCACCACATTTACGGAGCAGCACATTCCCCGCCCGACTGGTAGAAGTCGCCGTAATTATTTAATTCATGACAAATGATTACAAGAATGTTTCATTTCCCCCTCGGAGTATCGTGAGATCTCTGCGCGACCTGACTGCCCGGCTATACGCTATCAATAATAAAAACGTAGGAAACCAGCTTGAGTACGAAACCGAGTACAAGTGACGATTCATGGAAAGAAGCTCACTTATTTTTCACAGCCCCGTATAATATACAATATTCACGGACTACACAGAAAAACTAGGAAAATATAAGGCACGTAAAATTACACCGACGGTGCACAGAATAAGAACTCGTGTTGCTTGCAAATCACTAATCAAACTTTGCTGGCTGAGTGAACACTCATTAGTTAAACCCGCTGAAAAAGCTTGATAACTCATTCTATACAACTCCACTACGGTCATGGCATGTATTACAGAAGCATCTTTCAAGATTTAAAAAGAGTCAAAGTAAGTCTCGAAATAAAAATTTGAAAAGAGCAAACGGTTTCAAGTTCCAAAATCTCATAAACCAAATCGGTCTAAACAACCACTTAGTTGTCTGTCAATTGTAACTATCATAACCGGCCTTTGTAGTACGACCCAAGATTACATTGACGAAGCCTGTCCGACGACGCAACATGTAACATAACTATCCGAGCTGTTCATTTTTGAGACAGAGTCTCTGAGCAAGCGGAGGCGTGTCAAGGCAACAAAGCTTCCAATGCCATCCACATCGAGAGCTTAGTAGAATGAACGGTTATGCAGATATTAGAAAATTGTCCCGGTTTACGTAAAGAAAATTAGGACGAGTTTGTGGGAAATCTACAACCAGGCAAATAAAAATCCTAATGGATTCAGTGAATGACACACGGTGAAGTAAAATGTTCATCAGACTAGCAATGGCTCTGCTCACGGGTGCTTTGAACACTATATAGAATACTGTATAGGTCAATACGACCCATTTGCTTCAATTACCAAAATGAAATTTAAAAATTGTTATATCGTCAAACCTTTCATGTTTTCTTGCCGAATAAATGAACTGGAAGAGGAAAAAAATCCTCTAACCCATTTCAAATGAACTTAACTGAAGCTGGTTATACTGGTTTGAAATTTCGAAATTGATCATGTAGACCCAACAGTCCTAACAGCGATTTTCTCAAGAAATTGATCAACGCTAGAAGAAAATTTGACACGCATAAAAATAAACGATACCTAACTCGTATCAGAGGATAATCAACGAAATTCAATCAGGAAATGAACTATACAGAACTTGATTGAAGCAAATACGTTTGAATTTGTAACAAATTGGCCCTGGAAAATCACTCCTTCTGTATCAGGTAAAGTTCAGTCGGAATACACAACACTACGAAAAAGTGAGAACGTAATACCAAACTGCTCAAAAATGCAGGTAGTTTTTTCACAACTTAATATTACAAAAATTTGACCCGCCACGATTATACGATGAGAAACACTGACATGAATTGGAGGGTTGCGTCTCCCACAACACGCACTCTACACAACACGGAAGTTGTCCCTCAATAGAGAAGTTCGAATTTCTACTCAATCTACAACATAAAAGGAGTTTACAAACTATCTAAATTTTCTAAGCTACAATTAGCTTTGGTAATCGAATCAAATCAATTTTGAGGATGCTTCATTAGCTGCTGATCATCGAATGTACCATGACGACTCAATATGAAAATAAACGGAAACATTCCAGTCAAATGCAATCCAAAACAACGTAGCTGACCTAGGCAAAGGCGAGAGATTATATTGACGTGAATAGAGAAATCCTGACGACAACGCGTGAGACTGGGAGCCGGAACGAGGAATAAGATGCGGAGGTTGTGGAGCAGCGGAGGCAGACTGCGACATTCCGTACTTTTAAAGGGCAAGGTCAAGGGCCGTCACCATAAGGAGGCTCGCAAAGATGGACGCTGTGTAACAGGCCGAACGAATCTCATCGTTCGAGCAGCACGGACAGAACGGAAATGAATATGGGCGGATCAATGAAATAATAAAATGCAATGCTACGAAACCCACTTCCAAATACAAGAAAACTGGTCGGTTGTTTCGAGTTTTCATGGATCATTAGCTGTTTGTAGCACTCATTACTTCATGGTATATTGATTCTATCAAATATTTTTCTGATATATTTTTTTCATACCATAAAGTTCATCGAAAAAAACAAATTGTATTACTTGGCTTTACAATAAACTATTGATTCTACTATACTGTACTCACAGGGATCATTCAAGTTTCTAACTACTCAATGAAAAATGTGTTAAAAATAATTTTCCACAGAAAAACATACTATTCTCACTTTAAACTTACAAATTCACATAAAAGACAGTACTAGCTAGGCAAATCGCCTCACGGAATCATACCATAAATTTTAAATAATTATAAGTACTTTGTTATTTTTAAAGCCAAATTGCAACGAAACAAGTTCTAAGGCATACCCTGAGGTGCATGAATACACGTTAATAAGCGACTCTCACTAGCCTGAGTAGCGAGGTTTGATTTAAAGATCCAGGAGACTGTGTCATTTCATGCAGTTCAGTCTATTTACCACCTTTCTACCACCGCGCGAAGATTCTTTTCAAATAATTACGAGTATATTTTAATTCTAAGACTCGTCTAAATTTGAAGTCCAATGCATTATTTCGGACGGAATGCCCACCAACCCCTGACTGTTGCTGTGGAGCTAATAAATGTCTGATCTTCTTTCAAACGTATTCTGATCGTTGCACTGCACACAAGCTGAAGGAGTCAAATCGTTAACAGAAACGAACGACTCTGTGCGATAGCTCAAAGACAGAGTTTTCGTGTCCAACACCACCTACTGTAAATCTTTTGTTAATTCCCGCTTATCGTTCATTCCTGTTACTTCTCTTTTCGTGTTTAGCTTTGCTCGCGTAAATTAGACTAGATTATTAGTTAGTTTAAAGCTCCCTGACAACATGTGATGCGATACAAACAGCGCGAAAAGAAGGGTCTATTAAGAACAGACTATGCTAAACGGGATACTGATGCATGAGGTGTGTTCCCACACAGGATCCCTTGAATGTAGATACAGCAAGTTAAGAATAAAGAGGAAGAAAAAAGAAAAGGCATAGAAAAGTTACGAATAAAGTAAGAAAATTCAAAGAAGCAAAATAGGCGCGAAAGATAGAAGTACCGAAAGCTCATCTACAGCCGAGGTAGTCAAACGGATCTCCCTGGGGATGCCAGTCCTCATAGCATGCTATAGACAAACCGAACCCTATTACCTATACTCTGTCATCCCTTGCGGGGGCCTCGCTATCGTAACTTCTACTGCTCAGGTACAAGTGTGCGAGTCCAATATTGAAGTATTTAAGAAAATTAAAAAACCGAGCAGCCTTTCAATCCTGCTGAAGACGGAAACTCATAACGTTGGAACTCGATATGCAAGCGGAAGTCCTATGCCCATCCAAAAATGTCAGATAAAAAACATTACGGACCTTAATCCATTACCGACCTAAAGGCCAATCCAGTCCCGTTCCATAGCGACGCTGCTAGTTTTCATAAATAATAAAATGTAATCTCATTGCATTCATACGAGTACATAAGGCTGCAGCTAGTTTTCCGTTTAAAGGTAAATGCGCCCTTATAGTAAAAAAATAATCTCGTCGTTGAAACTGATTCTTCAAAAAACAAGGTCCTAAAATACATCTCAAAAACAGGTACCGGAACAGAATTGAACCATCAGGAACAGAAAATAAATGTTTTTGACAATAACTAGCGGTAATGAGTATGAGTAGTAGTAGTGAAAGCAGCGCTTCAGCNACCTAACTAACCTACCTCTATGGCCTATGGCCTATCCTATGTCCCCTGAGGGGTAACTAGCGGTAAGAAAAAATGATGGACCTTAAGCCAGAATTCAGTGTTACTCTAGTTGATAGATGCTTTTACACAATATATTCCATTCTACATCACTGTTCATTCATCTATGCATTTCTAGACAGTTTTCTTAGACCAGCAAAGTATCAAACCCATTGGACATATTGGTTGACCCAGTTTTGCCTAGATACCACAAATTTACCTAACACAGTGGCAATTTTTTGAACTAAAATGCTTGAAATCAGAGTAAGGGGATGATTCATAGAAATTTTTTATCAACTATCTAGAATGTGGCAGCTAGACTCTTTAAAAAGCAAGCTTGCCTATAGAATAAATTCCTTTCAAGGTAGTGCATGAAGCTCAATAGTACCTACAAAGGATATCTTTCTTAGTAGACAGGCATAATGACACTGCAAGAACCCTATCATGTGCTGCAGTGGTCACTATTAATAAGATATACAAATTTAAGAAGCAGCACTTCAACCAATTTGATCTGTATTTTTCGAGCAAAACCGAATGGATGAGATGAAAGGAAACAAAACTGCAATGAGTATAACAAATACCTTAGGTAAGTTGCTGCTTCACTCAGATCATTTTCTAAAAATGAAGCAAAAATTTAGTTCCCCACAGATACATGCAATGGAGCAAAGCAAAATTAGTTTAGCATGACTAACTCAACTAATTTTGCTTCTCCCATTTAAACCTCTGAAGACTTGTATTTAATCATAAGCTAATTTAATGACCCCATCAACAAAAAACGTGATCCTAAGAATATTAAATGAACAGACCATTTACTATAAACTATAGAAAACAACTTATGAGCAAAGTGTATTCCCACACAGAATCCCCTGCACATAGAAACAGCAATTCAAGATAGAAGAGAGGAAGTAAAGACAAAGGAGTGAAAATGGAAAAAATGGACACAAAAGATACAAGTCCTAAAAGCCATCTATAGCTGAGGAAACCTAACAGTGCCCTTCTCCTCCTCCCTGGAGATGTCATTCCCTATAGTACATAATTGTCACGCTTAACAAACCTAACCCCATTGCCTATTCCGTGTCCACTGAGGGGGACAAGTTTTGGTATGTATTTACAAGACACCATAAAAAAATTTACCATTCTTAAAATTACAGAAGAATGCATAGAAACTTGTTTGTTCCAAAAATTTGTTAAAACGCCACAATATGTCAAACAACAGGTGGTAGCTCATGGAATTCACAATTATTGCTCAACATTTTTGCATCTCTTTATTTAGTAGTGAAGGTTAACAAATGAAACATAATTCATCTTATTTAATGTAATTCAAATTATTTAAAAATAAACTAATAGGCCAAAAAATTAGGATGTGGATATCAAGATTTTTTCCTTTTGTATTTCATTTGTTATGACAATATAGAAAATATAATGCTAGAATGGGAAAATAATAAAAATATTACATCTAACAAATCAAAGCCTCCTAACACACTGAGAAACTGTCAGATTAACCAATTTTTTCTATTCTTTGAAATAACAAAAATGAGCATCACTTTGCCCAGATATTAATGCGAATTCACTCAAGAGCTCATCATCAAGATCACCTCACTCAATATGCAGGTGACAGGAGACACATCATCAAGGCAGCTTAATTTAAGCTTCCTAATGTATTGTCAAATTTTCATTTTACGCTCCACAGTTTTGGCATAGCTTAGTTTTCAAGAATTTTTATTGTCAAAATAGTAGCCAATTTTGTATATTCATCACATCAAGGTTTACAAATTGGTTACATTTTGAGTTTATATCAAACCTTCTCAAGCAAATCACTGACAAAAATTGTTCAAGAAATGTAATCTACTATTACCTTTTGAGTTCACCTGCATGTCCTGAAAACCTTTTATAAGTTTTACAGGTCCTAACTACATTTCTAGAAGGGGAAACTGAGAAATATAATAAATTTCATTTAATGAACCATCAGCCCTGTGATGTACAATTTTGATTTCAACAAATGATAATTCAACCAGTGCTAAAATTCATTAACTCAGAAATTACCACTTTCAGATTTGTTCAGATACAAATGATGTTATTTTAGCATGTAGAAAAACTAATATTAGGAAATGGTTATTAAACCATGAAAAAATAATTAGAAATATTAAATGCCTTCGTATTACCATATTCAAGTACCCAACATAAATAGTATCATACAAAATGTGCTCCTAAAATAGCCTGTCAATGCATAGATATGAAGTGCTACATAAAGTGGAAACCCTATCTTGGTAGGTATAAGAAGGAATCAGTTTGATGATGGTATTGTAGAGACAATAACTTTTGAAGGAACTTTGCAGCACTACAGTGGTATATTGATCAATACAGAACCAATAATTTAATGACTGAAACAGACCAATTGAATTTATTAGATTTCCATTAACTTATAATATAGAAATCTTATCCTCAATAGAAAATACAGGACTGTACCACAGAAATATACAAATGGATTATTATTTACTTTATGAAAAGACGCAAACTGTTCTTGTAATAGGAAGAAATGAGATATTTTTTATGCAAATTAGGGTCACATTTTTACAATTTCTGTTATGCTACCATTATTATGTATATCATGTTATATCAAATTTACTTTAATTAAGTTAATACAAATTTACACACTTACCTTTCAGTATGGTTTTTATCCTTTACTGTATGTCAAACCCACAGACAAACTTAAACCCACCTAACCTATCTAATCTAAAATCTAATGTAACCAAGAGGAATCACCAAAGTAGAAAATAGGTTACACAATATAAATTAATTTTTCATCATATTTTCCTTTCCTAGCCACAAACATTTTGGAAATAGATTTCACCCACTCAGAAAAAACTGCTTATCCAGTGGTACTAAAATTAAGGCTGTATGATGAGAATCAGATGCTCTGGGCAGTTAGCTACAGTTAAAGTAAATATTGATCTTAGTTGCGACAGTTAATGTATCCTCTTTAGCTTCTAATGGACAGTTAATGTATCCTCTTTAGCTTCTAAACAAAAGGTCCTCATAAGAAAGAACTGTTTACAGCTAAACAGAGTGCTTTTATTTATAATAGTCCCGTATGTTATAATTAAAATTGCATAAATAATTGATTCATTAATATTTAGTTCATCCTGGCATACTCCAAAGTTAGATCATAGACATTACCATTTACCTTTCAGCCTACATTTTAGTCCTAATGGATTAAACCTCATATGTTAGAGAAGAGAAACATATAAAAGTGGTTCAGGATAAAAGAACATAAGAGAAAATGATTGAGAAAGCAGAATTTTTGGCACACATCTTTCCAAATAGGTTAAATTAGATTAGGTAAAATTAAAAATGCACTTTTATTAAATTAATTCTAATCCAACCTATATACATACGATGCCCAAGGGAAGTCATAACTCATGTGAAAACTTATCTAAAACTTCTAGATTGCATACCATAATAACATCTCTGTAGTAGGTTACCAATCATTTAGCAAATGTTCAGGTATAGAATTAATTTATGTCTAATATAGGTATAAGAGATCCCTGCATCCATTTCCTGGTTTTTCTGATCACAGAATAACCAAAGTTCATAGACATCAATTATTCCAGTGGGAAATAGAAATAAACAGGTATGTATTGTATAGCATCTTTTCTGCTTCTTAGTCCAATCACTAGCAATATCATTGTGTCATTAGTATATAACCTTATTGTAAAGTATTTGAGACATAATGTACAATAAAATATCTAAAAATAATATCTAAAATTCAAATCATTTTAGATGATGTAATGTTCTCAAATGCTTATAATTTTGAAGACTGTCGTATAACTTTAAACAAAGAGCTTTCTTGAAGATTTAAAGTTATGTTACAGTAATTAATTTAATACAACGTTCAAATTAAACATAGGTGTGCAAGTTGACTATCCAGTATAACGTCTTAATTATAGCTTAAATAGGGCATCTAACACAGTCATTGTTCACCATGAAATCTCGTATTTTTAACTGATAATAAACAATATCATCTATAACACAAACTACCAATACCTTTTCATAGCTCCAGAAACAACTTGAAGTAGCTGCAAGATAGTAACTTTCAAGCAGCAGAATAGACTTCCAGAATGTTCTGGAACCGAGTAGGGTGCACTTCGAACAGCACCTCAAGGCTAACTTAACGAGATAACAATTGACAGCATAACTTGTTAAATCGCATTCCAGAAACAATTACTTACTTTGGGCTATCCACTTGAACCTCTTCTTCCATAATTACGTCACTATCCTCGCTCCCACTAAGGACAATTTCTTCGCGGATATCAATGTTCGCCATGTTCGCAGGCACAAAAAGATGATGGTCGAACTTTGGAGGACGTGAGAAATTTGTTACGACAGAACGCTTTCTTGTGACCCAAAGCAAGTGAATTGCATCATGGTCTGGAGGTGAATGGAAACCGATAACTCTATTCTAACGAATAAATGAAGTTTAATTAACTTCACGTTTATTTTTAATGGAATAGTGAGAAGATACGTATTTTTTACGTAAACGTCGCTAAGTGGAGGTCCAAATGTTTAGTTAGATCATATTTACCAAAGCTTGAAAGGATTTCAACAGAACTGGATTGAATTTACCATTTTTAGACAGATGTATGAAATGTATGCTCTTTGCTGAAGATTTTATATATCTAACACCTACGGCAAAAAATTGTAAAATAGAACCGTATACTAAACAGATACAACATACATCGAGGGATACTTTAATTATTTTTTGCGACATATTTGAGACTTAGCGTACAACATTGAGTATTTTATCATTTATTAAAAGTCCTAATAAACATCATACATAACTTCATATTCAATATTTACTGTATATATGAATTTTACGCGAATTTGAGATCAGCTACGCGTTTTCAAAGACCATTAATTAAAGCAATACAGTTTTGAACAACTGTTTTAGCAAACGAAAGAAACAATTATCAAACCATAAATTAAAAACGTTGTAATTCGTCCCTACTTCTACGAATTGAATCAATTAAAAATTGCGAAAAGAAACTCTAAACCAGAAGTGGGAGTAAAATAATATGACGTAGACCCATATCTGAATACTAGTATAAGTTAAAATATTTTACACGGTCGTTTACAAGTTTGTTCTTGAATAGAAGCATTTAAAATAACGTGTTTTTGCGAAAGCTCAAAATTAAGTCTCGAAAAAATCATAGTTTGCAACACAAGCCTCCATGTCACACATTACAACTTTTAAAAAATTACTGTCACGAATGAACACGTGGATGAACGGAAAATAAATTAATGGCAATTCTCTTGATGAATATGAGCAAGTAGAATATATTAAAGTTCCCATAAAAAATATGTCAGTGTTTTATTATCAACACTTTTTTGTTTCTTTACTTCATTCGCAGTTTATTGAACCTACAAATGTGTCAGATCATTTTGCCTGACCCTGTATAGAGTATATTTACAAGATAACACTCAAAACTTCGTTTTCTAAGCTATGCCCTACCCTGCATGTGGATGACAAGAAAATAACATCAAGTGTTTATATTAGTGACTCGTGAAAAATCTCGAAAACGTAATTTTTACCTATAGTTTTCAGATAAAGTTTGAAGTTATCGTCCGGAATAAATTATCCCACAATAAATAAAACATTTTACAAGTATTCTACTTGAGAAATAGTTTCATGGTTGAACTAATTATTTTTCTAGGTAGAAAATGAGCAATCTCTTTAGTTTAACGAATCAAAGCTTACCATTGATGATAGGCTTCGAGCAGGCACATCACCTGAAATGCAGGCGTGTAACGTGAAAGCACTACTTGAAAGCACTTGAATTTTTAAATGTCCTAGTTTATATTTGTAACACTTTCCCAAGAACAGGCTAACTGCTCCAGTATGTATTAATTACTCCCCGCAACAGTCGACAGATCCCAGTCGGTTGACAGATAGTTCAACGCTCCCCATCTGCATGAAATTTAATCCAAAGAGAGCGAAGAGAAGGAACGACCATTTAGTGTTGGACGGTAGAAAACATAGAATCCACGCACAGGAGTGTTCCCAAAGCCCGATTCCCTACGCATAGAAACGGCAAGTTATGATGGAAGAAAAAGTGAACAAGAGGTAGCGAAAATAGTATGAGAATATTAATAGAAGCTAAGTGGGCACGAAAGATAAAAGTCGCGAAAGCTTGTCTATATCTGAGGTCACCTAACAGATCCAGCCAGTCCCCATAGCATACGATAGACAAACTTGACTCACCTAATCATAATGCGTAACCTATGCCCCCAGAGGAGGATACTAGTCGGTGTCAAGATTTCAACTTTACCGATAAATCGTGACAGAAGCCATTCCATTATTTGTTTGACATAACTTTCGCGTCATTTTCGATGGGAATCTTTTCTCGTACTTTTGTCACTGTTACACAATGCTGTCACTCATTCCTAAATGAAAGAATGAGTACTTAGTACGAGAATGCGTGATTAGCCTTTCGTAGAAATGTTTTACTTCTGAAAATGAAAATCAATTTGACAAGTTGTTATCTTAACCACTAAACTTTGAGGCAACAAAAGATTCTCGCACCCCAGTTGGTCACTATTGAGAAGTTATTACGACAAACGAAAAGTTAAATTTACTGAGCAAGAAAATGTGAAGCATACGTTTATTATTTCATTTATTTGTACATTTTTTACTGAACGTTCAGGGAGAGAGTGTGTTATGAACTTAGTAAGTACCCTGTACTGCTGGCTTTCTCTCTCACGATAGCTAGACGGTTGAGC
>VOMN01110827.1:0-21010 GCA_014899125.1 Orchestia grillus
GGAGTGACCCAGGGTCATACCCCGGAAATTTATTGACAAGTCTACTTCATTCACAATGCTCGCCAGTCTAGCAATAACTACATGTTTAATATGTTTTGCAAAGTGTCATTGCCGGGAAGTATTCATACGCCTAATTAACTCTAAAATGACCTATGGTACAACTTTGAATTCTTTCAAATTCGGCTGCTAGCCTTTCGTACAAAACTACCTGCATACGCTTTGCTAACTTTCAAACACGAACAAATCCGCGTTGACACAGCGATTATGGGAGACGGGATGATTTGTAACAAATGTAATTTATAGGATAAAACGAAGTACCAACGTGATCACATACACTAAAATCACTAAGAACAGACGTTTCGGATCTTAAGAAATCAATCTTCAGTGCCTGAAAAAAAGAGCAAACTGCTCTTTTTCAGTCACTGAATATTTTTGTGTTTGCTTTTTTTCAGCGAACCGATCTTTCGTCGGACAATGAAGATGAATTTCTTAAGATCTGAAACGCGTGAGTTTTAGTGATTTTGTCGTTTGAGATCACGTTGGTGCTTCTTTTTTATCCTGACGCAGCAACTGTCGTGCAGGCCGGCAGCGACGTGAACTCCAGCAACGCAGCCGGACACCCTGTCCTCAGAACGGCAATACTCGAGAACGAAATCACCGAGATCCTCGAAAAGCTTCTAGAGGTTTGAAAAAAAGTTTTATTTCTGTGCATGTCTTAATTTTTCAATGTTTTTCATTAACTAAGCTCAAAAAAAATTCCTTATTTTTTTCATTGAAATAATCATGTTCGTGATTAGTTACGACATTTCTATTCTAACATTTCGCTATCATTGTACTCAATATTTAGCCGATCTAGAAAATGCAAGGTAGAGCATGAAACATTTACAAATAAATACAGTTATTCATAAATTTAAAAACTTATTATGAATGATTGAGATTTATTCGAAGTATTTTAGAGGTTTAACGGGAGAAATGAAAAATATTATTCCTGTTTAGGTGGCGTCAAAGCGATATACGAACATATTTTTGAGGTTCATAATGTACAAGAATATTTTGAAATTTACGTTCTAATCATAAACAATCAACAATTTAAACTAATTTGGGCAACTAAAAGCTGCCAATCTTTCACGCACATTTCATTTTGTTTCGTGAAATTTTCGGACTGTAAAGAAGTTGGAATTTATTTAAAAGACTCCATTTTAGTAGTCTTCAGATTTTAGGAAAGTGATGCATACATCGAAAAGTACTGTGTGATCGAAGCTCATTCTTGACTGCACCTCTGTTTCGTACGGCAACCGCCAGGCTGGGGCGAAACCGGACTACACTGAGCCAGAGCCTCCTCTGCAGACTGCAGCCGAAAACGAGAAACCCGAAGCCGTAATCCTTCTCCTGCAGGTATTGGTCACACCTGCAGCTTCATAAGTAGCCGCGTTTTGCATATTTTACACGGCCATCATAAATGATACAGCCCTTACAGCCTAGGAAGCTACACTCCATTAAAACATAGGTACCAATTTTTCAACCCTATAGGACATTTTCAACTCCGATAGCTGTTGCAACTGTGAACTGGTCATTGATATTTCTCAGTAGCTGATTTTCAACTTCTAAAATATAATTTCGGGATGCACAATTATCGTAAGCAGACAAACAGTTGGGCGCAATGAGAGTCAGTAAATGTAGACTTGACCATTACAGGGCATCGCATGCTGTTGTTCCACGGTAAGTTGATGCACGAGCGCTCGAGTTGGAAATCCATGTGACACGTGGTCTCGCCATTCTAGTCGCTCCCATACCAAAAAGTGTAGTAATCGTGTCTTAACAGATGTTGCAAAGTAATAAGCCTTCTTTTGGGTTAGAATTTAGCGTTTTGAAATACAATTTTCATGTCTCGAAGATCGAAGTTATGATAAATGGTACAAAGTTCACCAGCACGCTTCCAGTATCATAAGTTTTCTAAATACGATCATTTTATACTCACTTTATGTACATTTTTTTAGATTTAGCAAATTTTTTAGTGATGAATCTTCCAAAAATCCATGTATCACATTTGTGCACTGTTACTCGACTGACGCAGGCGCATAATGCTGCAACTGCTAGCGTAGATGAGTACATATTCTGCAATGTAGTTTTCTTGTTATTATAATAAATTTTTACAAGATCATTAATTCCTTGCTAAGCAATTTCTGTCATGAAAATTGATCAAGCCTTTCAATTTTCAGACTCTGTAATATAGTTTCACACTTTTAACTACTAGTACAGTTAATTAAAGAGCCTCTTTTAACTGCTAGTAGAGTTAAATTAAAGAGCCTCTTTCATTCCACCCCTTCTTGATATTACTTCTGTGTTGTCGATAAAACTCTCGTGAAACTTCCAGAAAAACGCGGACCCGAGAGGCATTCTGGTAAAACTACCGAGCGAAGAAAAGGTTGACCTGATAACGTGGGCCACTAAGAACGATCACGCAACCATATTAGGCTTGCTGGCTCTGGGACCGGACAGCAGTCCTGACCTTCCCGACGTTCCAAAAGACGACAGCCCGGATAACGCGGACCCTGCTGCTCCTGCAGAAGAACCTCCTGTTGATCACATCGTCACGGACACTCTGAAGGACGACAACTCTCAGAGAGAAGGTGGAGATGGCGCCGAGCAGCCAACACTAAATGAGGACAAAGATGTTCCGTCTGCCGAGGTGTGCTGTCAGCTTTATGGTTCAAGGGATGGAGAGAAGATTGTTGAGGATGAGATTGTTTGCACTGCTGACTGTTCAATACTTATAGGCTAAAGTGTAAACAGCGCGTTTAGAACTTGTTCAAGGCTCGAGTACCTTTTCACTTCGGTTAACTTGTTATTTTAGTGGGTGAAAAAGGTTTGGTTGTTGTAACGATGGGGATACGCGTTACATATCTAGAATAGGTACAGATGCGAGTACCCACGTTCATACTGTACACACAAGTATTTTGTGAGTGCTTCCCATTAGTACATCAAATGCACTAACCTACTCTGCAGAGAGTTGCTGGGAGAATTAAGTGTCAGTAATTCATTTACGCGCATCTCTCTGCAGATTTACCTCAATCTTCCCTTGCTGACATCCACTGTTCAAGGGCGAGACTTCTAATGATAAATTTCAATCATGGAAGCAATAATTCTGGGTCCCAACCCTTAAATTATGAGACTGATTGCCTTATGCAAGGTGCAGCCAAATGATTTAAAATATTTCTCGGTTTTATAACAGCGAAATAAAACACAAAGTGAATAGATGAATTTCTTACCTGAAACTAAAAATTCAAAATTACCTCATGTACGTATGCATTTACACCCCTTTCATTTTGTTTTCATTTAATCAGCAAATGGATCACATCATTTTCACACACGCACCCTGCACAAAGTCTTTTACTATGTCGTCTATTTTATATTTTTGCTCGTAATATTTTTGCTCTTATGTCCTGTAAATCAAAGTCTTTTACCTCGTTGCAGGAAGCCACCCCGGCACCGAACCCTGCTGACACCTCCTCCCCTGTTATCGCCGCCGCCCCCCCGGTTCCCCCCGCCCCTGTCAACTGAACACTCCTCTTGGGGACACACTCTAGCTGCATGAGGCGAGGTTCAGCAGGTACAACAACTCAGCATTTGACCTGGACAAAATAAATACATTGGATGCTCCTAATTAGTTAGATTTTATGACGGACTTTCAAATATTGAATCAGTGTTTCTAAATGCCGCTCATTTTGCGTCTGGCGACTCTTGTCATAATTTTTCATCGAATCTAGGTGAGTTGTGTTAGAATCTAGGTGGTGAAAATCCACATAACGATATAATTCGGAAATTTAAACTTGTGTAAGTATCACTTTGGAATGATTCAGTATTTTTTGTACTCTGGCCGCTTTATAGGCCGCGTTTCCGCGAAAACATTTTTCTATTCATCGATATCATTTTGTAGATTTAATCAGTCAATCTGGTGCACCGTATGGATTCATTCCTAAGGTATAAGTAACAATCGTAAACTAGTTTTCCTGTACATTTTGATTACCTCTGATTGATAACGCATTGTCAGTGCAGTATTTACAGCCGTGCCCTTCTGGAAAGATGTTTCTGTTGTAGCAAAGTTGAGATGTGGGACTGTTGAACTCTCTGTGTAGGCGGGACGCCACGGCTGTATTTTTTGACTATCGTATTTAACACAAAAGCTGAATAATCATTATTCTGAATCTACAAGAATAATTTATTCTCAAATGCTAAAATATGTATACTGTCTTGCGAATCTTGCGTGGCAGTAAATTTGCAATTGCCTAAAAACAAAGTACCTCAGGTAAGGTGGTCTACATCTGTCCCTTACATCTCCCTAAAAGATGGAACGAGATTGTAGTCACTTCATCTTCGTCTTAGTTTAAATGCAGACAGAATTATCCGATTTCAGTTTCTTATATATTTAAAGGAATTAATTTTGACATAAAATTAGATTTCAATGGTCAATCGAGATTTAAAAGTATTTTTAAGCCAATGTTTTTACAGACGCCAATATTTACGCCGTGTTGTAAAAAGCTGTGAAAAATGAGATTTCAATGGTCAATCGAGATTTAAAAGTATTTTTAAGTCAATGTTCTTGCAGACGACAGTATTTACGCCGTGTTATAAAAAGGATTTGATCATTTCTTTGTATCAAAGAAAATGAGATTTGTGAAGACGTAGCACCACGATCGAGCTAAATAAATTTGCTTTGACTACCAAATTTTCCCCTCTCTTTTATCTGGAGGCCTGTGAATAATGGTGCCCTGCTTATATGCACACGCTAATCGTAATAGTTTTGCGCAGGAAATTGCACTCCTGAATTGCCGAAAGATCCTTACCAAATTATCAGAGGTATGCGAATATTTGAAATGAAACGATTTATCCTAACTGCTCAGCACGTACGAGCGAAACCCTTAAAAAGTTACTCGGCATGATACGAGTTCGTGAAATGCTCAGTGTTGAGCTTCGAGAACGGGTGCTTTTCGACCTGGAGTCAGATTAAACACTGATTTCTTACGATCATAGTTAAAGGTAACTTTGAGTCTTGGCTTGAAATGCCTTTGCCAATTTTTACAAGTTACACCGGTTGTAAGTCTTACGTAAGCTTTTAAGTAAAAGTCCTCAAATTAGACCAATACCAATATGTATTTCCACAGTTCGGGTACAGCGCATTACGCATTGCTTTGAAACCTCAAAGCGCCAAGTTCCAAATAAGAAAAATCGTTCACACCTCAGAATTCGAAATTTCTGCACCATACAAGGTGCACATCTCAAACCAGCATCATACGCCCATTGTACCTCTCTACACAATTTTAAAAGCAATCAAAACGTCCAACGATGATCTCTCGTAATATGTAGATTCTGTGCATATTAATACTTGCACGAGGGTAAAGTGGGTGTGGCCCGACTGTGGTGATACTGAATATCGCCCGAACAAACGCATAGCTGACCTAAAATCAGGGATGCAATCTTTTCGCTTCCGTAGAAATTCTTGTTTTTCCTCCTTAGAATGTTATCGGTAATCATGATGGAGAATTCAATACAAAGAACTTGCATCACACTCACCCGCATTTGCACGAACAGTTGCAAGTATTTTCTTACACGAAACAATCTGTCAGTTCGCCTAGAGTTAAATACTGAGGGCTTAACGTTTCCACGTGCTGAAATTTTTCATGCTTTTATTCAATATGTTTCATATTTCAAAAAGAGTTTACGCTCTAAGTTTTTGAATTTTCTTACATGTCAATAATTTTTGGGGGGTTCGTACAATGTACAGGAATGCTGCACTGACATAATGGAAGTTTTATTGAAACACAATTCAATGTCCGAATTTAAACTACGTTAATCATCAGACTACTTTTTCTCACAAAAAAATGGATAGTTCATACTAAACTAGTCATGAAAAGTTTCTCTTAGAGAAGAGTAAGAAAGTTTGCTATCAGATAATTAACTTCTGAATAATTTTTTGGCGGTCATGCCTAAGGTGTCTTGAAAACTTGCAGGGTCAATTAACTGCAAACTTTTGGACAATATACTCTGAGACAATAATGGAATTATCCTGTGTTTAAATATAGCAATAACTAAAATTTTGAACCAACACCATCAGTAGGATAAACAAAAACCTGCTAAGCATTGCCACACTGTCGATTAATATTGCGCTATTCCTTTTATAAATTCATCACTGATTTACATAGGATATTCTTAGAAGAGTTACAATGATTGTTGAAAGTGTCATTGTATGTTGGTTCAGTTGAGAAAATTAACTACCCAACTCCTACCAGTTCCGTAAAAAATAGCTATGCAACTCCTACCAGTTCAGTAGAGAAAAATAGCTACCCAACTCCTATCAGTTCGGTAAAGTCGTTGACTTCTGGTCGCCAGTTATCACCTGGCGCTAGTGCGATTCCGTGTTGCTGGCATCTTCTGGAGATGTGAAAACTTTTATTTTTCATTTTATTTTTAGTTTTACTTCGTTTCCCACCAAAAATTAGAAAGTTTCTTTCGAACTCTTCAATAAAGCAATTACTTGGGTTCAGGTATAAATTTCATGATTGTAATTTACTTTGAATTCAAAACTGCGATGAATGACTTAAGCGAATGATTATACATATAAAACTCTCATGACTGCTTCCATGAAAGTCTCTCGAAATTTTAGTTGCCAGGCAGTTCAGGGAAGGCGCGTCTGGAAAAAATTGAAAAGTCAGCTTGGATGCGGGCGGTGACAGGCCTACCAGACGCGGCTGCGCTCGAACTTTGTTCTCTCATCGCTTTTGGAATAATGTTGGCAAGCGAACACGGCAGAGCTAAGGGCCTGAATAGGTGAAAATGACAGCCTACGCACTTGGACAGATGTCTTGGCCGTACATTCCAGTTGCTATGCGTAGGATCCGTCGTATAGAGGTCGGATGGAACAATTTAGCTCGAGTGAACTTTTTAGTTATAGAACAAAATTGATCGGACACCCAGCAACATTCAGAATTCTTCTCATTTTTTTCAAATTTAATACTTGGAAAATGCCTCGGTTTTTCTGCCTGTTCTTAAGGATAAAAAAGGAATATGAAAAACAGCTGTTTCCTAAAGAATAGATAAATTTTCCCAATATTGAAGAAAAGTCGACATGAGATGAGAAGATAAACTAATTCGTTTAGAATGGAAAAAAATTACATTGAAGTTTTTTGTTCATATTTTTCGTGATATTCACTATATGTTGATTATATATATTAGAGGGAATTTACAATCTTATTTTCTTTAAACAGCTTGTTCAAATAATATCAAGAAACTCTGAAAAATGGTAGCTGAAAGTCATTCATGTGAAACATTTAGCCATTTACCCTAAGTATTCTGAGTCTATTCAATTTTTCTAACTGGGCAAGTAACTTCATCTTTTATCGTTTCCACAATTCACAAAGCTGAAAAGAAGAGTGATCGACAAACGTATCATCTTCGGTAGGAATATCACTGCGTATCAGTTTCAATTGCCTCAAATTCCATTCATGCTCTCCAATTATGAAATGTTTAACTTACCCTCCTAAAAACATTACTGTATTCTCTTCGTTCTTAATGATAAAAAAGCTGGCATCATGAGAGCATTGAATTATAAAACGTGAGTAAAAATATTGAATATTGGTGGGCAGAGAAATTTTTTCAACCATACGTATAGTTTCGTACTTTTAGTACGATATTATTAACATTTTTACGTAACCCTACTGCATACACTAATAAATGAGTATATGGCAGTCACTTTTTACGTGTAAGATCTCTCATGTGCTACCTACATTTCTGTGATACCGAAATCGAAAGTCAATATCAACGAATCTATTTCTTATTGTACTTGTACAAACATGCGTGTATGAAATCAATTAAGGTAACAAAAAAAACTTAAGGGCCTGAGAAGAGCTAAAAATGAGAGCACAAACTCGAGCATTCGGTCGCTGCATCTCACCTTCACACCTTGTGTACATTGTGTTGAATTCACACCTTCACACCTTGTGTACGTTGAGTTGAATTCCCACCTTCACACCTTGTGTACGTTGTGTTGAATTCCCACCTTCACACCTTGTGTACGTTGTGTTGAATTCCCACCTTCACACCTTGTGTACATTGTGTTGAATTCACACCTTCACCCCTTGTGTAGTCTGTGTTGAATTCACACTTTCACACCTTGTGTAGTCTGTGTTGAATGAGTTGTTCTCAGGCCGCGACACCAGGCGCAGAGGTCACGGAAAACACAACTTGTCCTAAAAATTCTGCTCAGCCCAAAATAAGTTAAAGAAAGTTATAATTAAGATTTTTTGTAATTCTCTTCTAACGACAAATTATTTTTAATTCATTCTTTGTTCTTTTGCATAAAAAAATTGCCTCTCGAGCATAACGTATAATGACGAGAAAATGGGATTTTTTTCTCATTTTTTTGTTTATCCGTTTTTGGGAAAATATTGTTTCGCGATGCGTGGAACAATAATTATGACTGAGTTATAAGGAACGAATTGTTTTTGTCCTTTGTTTTTTTGCTTACGGAACAGAAATTTTCAATTCATTCCAGCGTCGGGCCCTCCAGTTCTCATTTTCATTAACACAAACAAAATAAATATCCTCATTTTAGTTCCACACTTGCTCTAATTAAGGTTCATTGATAAATCAGTAGGAAAACTGACGGACCTTTAATCGTAGTTGCGCCGAGTTCGTATTTTCTGGTCTAATTGAGGTCACGCCACTCTGCAATGTAGGAAAAATTAACTTTATATTTTATCCCTGAAATTTGGCGTAAGTTTGAGCTGTCGAACAGCGAAATAAAATCAGGCATATAAACCTCAATTCTTATTTTAATTGCGCGCTTTACCTAACGTCCTCTTTCAATTGAAGCTGATGTTAGCCTCCGCAAGAATCCACAATTTTATGTTGTACAGTGCAAAACATTTTTTTAACATACTGAAATATTAGTTTAGCATCTACCGGATTTTTTACAATGAGTATAATAAAAGTTTAGATTAAATTTGAAAATGAAACCTGTCAAATATCTTCTCACACTTATCTTTTAGAACAAGCAGAAGATGTTTCATGTTACGCCAGGTAAGTTTGAAACCCAATTTGTTACTATGTAAAAGTAAAGAGTTTTCCTAATTTACCTCATTTACTCTATTTTCCTAATCAACGAAAATGAATGATCAAGAAAATACGTTCTATCTATGGACGATAACTATTCCTCAACCCTGCTCCCCTGTGCCAAAAAAAATCAGCATCAGCAATCAATTGGAGAGCAGCCAGCATGCGAAAATGGAACCATTTATGTGACAGAGGAGTGCAACCAAGCAACATGTGAAAATGGAACTATTTACGTGACGGAGGCGTTAAGGTATGCTATAAGATAAAAACTAAGTGACTGGAATACCAGCGGCACTAAAGAACCGCGGTGCCGCCCTCGAGAAATCCCACGTGAGCGTCAGGAGATCCACGAAATCAGAAGATTCTCGAGGGAAAAATCGCGTGACGACCACGAGCTGAGCTCGTGTTGCTGCGGCCACCCACACCAGTGGCAGGGCGGCGCGACGCCAGAAAGTGGCACAGGCTGCGTTTGTTTTCAAGATGAGGAGCGACGCACCACCAAAGCCTCGCTTTTCTGAACATAAAACTGGCACTGACGTGAACTGAGCACCAAGCTCAAATTTCACCCTCAAAACACGTGACGTTACCTCGCGTGCAGTGCTTTTATTTATAAAAGCTGCCACCGAAATGGTGCGTGTCTAACCAGGTTATTCTTCTTCGGGCAACTGAAAATGATATGTGATCGGATTCTTTGGAAATCATGTTCTAATTTCAACGTGGTTGCAACCCTTAGGTTAAAAGTGTCTGAGAATTACACTTCCTTATAGAAGCTACCTCGAACCTACCAGAGAACCGAAAGTAAAACCGGATCGAGGTTGAAAAAGTTGACAATACCAACAGAGTTTTTAAAATATATTTCGTTGGTAAAATTCCCGTGAATGATCGACAGTTGTATAAAATTAATACATTAATATCCTCACACATAGTAGCGGATTGACAACAGAGTACATAAGCACCAACAAGTATATAAAGAGTAAATTTGAAATTTGCTCTCTGATTATTTACGAAAACACAAATTCAAAACTTCAGTTTTATTATAAAAACTGTAGAAGTGATGTGATTATTCAAAACAGGTTCCAATTTACAGGTAAAATACTCAGATTCACTTTGTGTATCTGAGTATGTGGGCATGACTTCCCGTACTCTAGGTCGTACGATTGCAGAACATCAAGGTAGAAGTTTTCGAACGGGGAATACTCTAACGAGCCAATCCTAGGCAGATATCCGGAATCATGCCTTTGAATGTAATAATGCGGTAGACTTGAATAACTTCAGAAGTTTAGGTCGAGTGAAATTTTACTCTTGCACTTAAGTAGGAAGAATGATATAGGTACCACCGAACTTTTGATGAGCTCCATGCTGGCGTTGTTTATTTCAATTTTCTAAACAGAAGGTCACTATGCCGCTAAGCTCAGTACTTCGTTAGCCACAGGTGTCTGTTCTCAAGTCACAATGCCGCTAAGCTCAGTACTTCATCAGCCACAGGTGTCTGTTCTCAAGTCACAATGCCACTAAGCTCAGTACTTCGTCAGCCACAGGTGCCTGTTCTCGAGGTTCAAGGTATATGAGCTGACAACTTCAAAGAGTAGGAAACCTTAACATAAAACTTAATGCATGTTAGTTTTTTTATCTCTCCGTCTTTTACCAGTGGTCATTAGACATCCCACTTTGCAGTGCAATGTTCGTAGTGCCAAGATTGTGGAAATGCAAAATATTTTACAATTCCAGGGATGGCTTTCTCTGCAAATTCGAGCTTAAGTAACTTCGTGGATTTACCATCCTTCAGATTAAGGACGTAAATTTGTAACATCATAATTTGTTGATGGCACGATCCGAAATATATATCATTAAGACGACATCATGCTTAATCTTTATAAGTTTCACAGAGCTTTGTAGCAAATATTAACAGCATCTGTTGACAGCTAATAGCTAAATTGGTTTATCTCTACATCGCAAGAAGTAGCCACTTACATAGGGTAGTCATACACGCCAGGTAAATTTTACAGTTTCTGCAATTCAGAATTGCACTGACTGTCCTCTCACGTTGACAGTAATTCCATAAAGATAACACATCAGAAATGAAAATTACATTATAACTTAACTCACGGTAAACAATTTTATAGTACTTAAGTTTATTGAAAAATAAGTAAGAAAAATGGTCATCAAATATGAAGATGACAGTTGAGGTATGATATGGAACGGCCAAAATTTCAAAGCAATGGCCTTGGCTTCACCTTCAGTCAGCAGCGCGGAAAGAGTTCGTGTTGAAACTTTCTAAATACGACGTTGAAGTGTCCACCATAACAAACTTTAAAGAAGAGATCTAGAATCCGGGTGAAAGTATATATAAACGCTACCATTTAAGCGCTACAAAAAGGTTCATGCAATTACAAAAATATATTTTCAAGCTTTCCAAACAGCTCTACGTCAAGTGAAACTAAAACGTGAAATGCTGTTTCACAAGTAACCCTATTTTCTGAAAAAATCCAGTGTCTCTAGTAACATGCTTTATTTGCATTCGCTAATATCAATGAAAATACAAATATGTATCAAAACACGCATTCGAATTTTTGAGCCCGTTAGTTAAGTCATGGTTCTGAAAGCAGGTTTCTTCTGAAACGTTCTCCGCAGATATTCATCATCTCAGCGAAATTTCATCTGACATTAGGGAAAAAATTGTACTTGTCCGAAACATTTAACCCGTATGCACGAACCATTGGAGCCGCAATGAAGAGCACGATCGTACGTACGAACCATTGGAGCCGCAATGAAGAGCACGATCGTACGTACGAGCCATTGGAGCCGCAACGAAGAACACGATCGTCGCGATTGATGATGCGATCTCCTCCCGGTGGATCATGATTTCTTAAATTCATATCTGGTCCTCATAAACAATGAGCTTCCCAAATATTATGTAAAACATTATGAAGCGAGTGAGTACATCACCTAGAGCGCAACCTACAGAAGTTTAACAGCTACAAGAGATACAAAAACACGTTCATCTTATGCCTAAAAGACGTATTATGTACGAATTAATCAATAGATTCACGGTTTGGAACGAAATGTACTTATGGAAAAAAACATCATGATTTTAAAAACTTTAGGGTTGGTCGTTGATTCAGGAACTATGAAGAATTAATTAAGGAACGAATTGTGTTAAAACTTCCACGTCGAAAGTTCTCAATTGTAAAGCAAATATTAAAAAATTACACTTGATTTTTAAATTGAAAATAGAACACTGACATATAAATTGTTGCATATTTTTGGCGAGTTGATGGTACATATTTTACGCACCGAAATATGTTTACTATCAACACAGTAAACACAATAAAATTTTGACGTAAATATACATGTATATTACATTCTTGTTCATGAAAGCACCTTAGTATCAGACATTGGGCAAGCTAAAAATTTGAAGAGCATTGAATTATTGAACTAACTGTGTAAGAATGCCTTGGTCAACAAAGTAGAAGTGTTGAATATATTTTCCAGTAGTAGAAATGAACCAAACTTATTAATCACAGAATGAAAATTCATTCAAGAACCATTACAAATACCTTATAAGTAAAGCGGTGGCATTCGTCAAAAAAGCGGTGATATTATGTTGTACATATGGTGGAGGAAATTGGCTTTGCGACATCATGAGACTCCGAGCAGTTCTGTAACCATGAAAATATTCACACCATTTGAAAATCTACAATGCAGCCAATTTATCGAGTTAGTAGACAAAAACGTTTCCGCTGCAACGCGACTAATTTCGAAGTGAGCTTTTCAATCTCAGTTATATGATAATAATTTATGTTTCCGTTGATCGCATGCATAAATTAAAAAAGATTCAACGTTGCTGTACGTGTATATTTATTCTAGAAACTACTCGATGTACTCTTACTTTTTATAGCAGGCAATATTATTTTCATAATTGAATTGATGTATTTGTTTGCTCTATTTGTTTTAAATCGTACATTTTGATTTTATCGAAGATTTGATTATGAAATTACTTTGAACATATAATATTTGTAGTAAGCCTGCGAGGTTTTGCTGTCCCCCGCATTGTAAGGAGGTAAGTCGCCTATAACAGAGTGTTTTATGCCCCACGATATGACCTTTCAATTACAGTAAAAAACATCTTGCAATTACTCGCCCACGTGGTAAACTGACGCACACAAGTGCGTTACTGAATGGACACCCTCTTTTTCATCCTTTTACTTCCCAATGGCGAAAATTCGTCAGGAAGAGATCCCAAGGACCTTCGATTAGCTTCTTTGTTGACGAGAATGGACGTCAAATCAGGCTCACTAGTGGCCAACAGAGGCTGGTTGGAAAACTTAGCATCGTTAGGCTCCAACTTTTGCCTCATGCGAGGGATGGCGGTGCTGGACGACTTCACAGGCGATGGCGGAGGAGTGGTAATCCTATTTCCTTCATCGGCTTCGTCTTCGTCAGGCTCCTCTGATATGGTGCTAGTTGAGGAAATGGACATGTATTTGTCGTTCTTTGATAAGAAATTTACAGTATATTCACTCGTTTTCGCCACAGATGAAGTTGTACTACCGTTCGAGTCTTCGGAAAAATCAGGGATGTCCTCACTGATGCCGCTGTCGCGGGCGCCTGCTTTTGTAGCGCCGTCTTTCTTTGGCACGTCGTTGACGCCTCTGACGGGCAGTTCAGGCAGATCTGGGGTCACTTCACTCGTTTCTTTGAAAACTGCTGGACCTAATGGAGGAGTCAAACCTGCTGCTGCTGCCTCTGCAGCTTTGCGTCGTCTGATGCTTTCTTGGCGCATGGACCGAGAGCGACGGCTCAGATGTTTGGCTCCAACCAGCCACATTATCACCTGGAGAGACAAAATCAACACTCACACTCAATTATTTTCTGGAATAATTTTTACATAAGCGTTTTGAAATTTCTTTTTGTTCTATGATATTCGTTACTCACTTTATTATACGTAGATTACTCTTACTACGATTGATTACACTGCCATAGCTTACACTCCGACTGTGCAACGAATGTTTGTCGACCATCTTTTATGTGTAGAAATGCCTGTTGGAGCTTGAGGTAAAATGAAATGAAATTCTTTTGTTTTAGTCTTAACCTAGAACGACCCGAGTATAATTTTTTTTAATAAAAAGAATTTTAGGTAATCAAAATATTATTTACTTAAAATAAGCATTTTTGTTCGTCACATTCAACAGGAGTAGTATGAAGAAAATTCATATGACGAGGGGCAATTTCATATACGTGCTATGCAGCTTTTGGACACTTATTTCACGCGTAACGTCTATAAAATAGTTGACTCGCTTACTGAAAATGGTTCACTTAATAAAGTAAGCTAAACTTGAGGCGTAGATTACTAACTGGAAATCTGAAATTTAGAGTTGTGTTTAGGAATAGCGTCATAGAATGATCCTAATCTTTAGTAATGACATCAGAAGAGCTTTGAACCTTCTCATCAACAAGCAAATACCAACAATTCGAAAGTTATCAACAATTAACGATTCTCTCTAAAAAATATGTACACTCACGGTTGATTATACACTTGAATAATTTTTCTTTTAACTTTTTAAAATTTAGTTTTGTTTTATGAGATTTGTTCATTTTCTTGACAATTAAGAACCAAAGCATTGTTACAATTCGAGTTACACTGTGCAGTGCATGTTCCTCGATCTTCTTCTGTTCTTCTGTGGAAATGCTTTTCAGAGCCCTGGCCCAAAGAAAATAAAATTCAATTAATTTCAGTGTGAATCTAGAACTGCATACGCATGTAATTAATTATAACAATTTTAAATAAGCAATATATTATTTACATTTTACTCTTTTTCCAAAAATAAGCTTGTCTCATACATCGCCTACGTGGAATCATTGTCAAAATGTGGCGAAAATCTACAAGCCTTTTTAGCAGCCTACGAAGCCTGTGCGATGAAGCGCGTGTTGCTAGAGTGACGTTGCGTATCACATCAGTTCGAAAGACCCGTCGGCGTGGTGACAGCCGCTTGCGTCATTTCTTACCTTGAAAGGAGCCAGGATGAAGAACTTCACGATGGAGAGCACGAGCGACATGAGTGATCGGGGTGTGAACTGACGCTGAGCTGTAGCTATCATCCGACTCACGCGGACGTCCTGCGCAACAACATGTGAAAGAAGGCAAAGACAACGTGGTGCATGTGAAGGAAGGCAAATACAACGTGGTGCATGTGAAGGAAGGCAAAGACAACGTGGTGCATGTGAAAGAAGGCAACAACACAAGGCAAAGACAACGTGGTGCATGTGAAAGTGGGCAACAACACAAGGCAAAGACAACGTGATGCATGTGAAAGAAGGCAACTGAACGACGTATGGAATTTACGTCAGTATGAAGTACAGAATATCAGATGGATGGTGTGCCATGTTAACTCTAAGTCAATAGTCAAAACAAATCTTTGGGATGTACGTGATCTTAATGGGATGAGCTGGGATAAACGGGATGGGAAGAACGGGATCATGATGGCTGTCACAAGTGCAAGGCTAGCTAGATGCGGGGACTTATTCATTAGTAAAAATGAAAGTTCTAAGTGAGTTGAAATGTACGCTTGCTAGAAAAATAGAATCATGAGTCTAAATATTTGTGCAAATGAGGTGGGGGCAGTTAAATATACACAACAGTTAGATAGAATTATTGAATCATATGCGTATGCTCTCCACAGTATTTCTCGGACTCTTCTATTGGAAACCTACTTGCGAATTTTGTAGGAAGGCATTTTTTTCTATTAAAGAGACAAATTTAACACGTTGGCTGCGATGATATTATTTTCCTAGGGGCAAAACGACCCACCGGTGGGTCGTTTCGCGGTCAATGTGTTAAATAGTTTAATAATAACGAGGAGCATCATGTAAGGTGTCTGTATTCACATATTTTGACAACGTATTAGTTGTACGAGCATCCTCATAAATAACTCCCAACGGAAAAACAGTTTAACCATTTACATAGGTTTCTAAGAGCTACTGTTCAGTGGAAGAATTCGCGAAGGGCTTTAAAATCTGTATCGCGTCAAATATTTTATATGCAGGTGGAGTTCGAGTGTGCCGATACAGAAATCTTATACAACACCTCCTAACGCCGTCGTAAAAATAAATCAACACCTGCAGAACTCGGCCGCGCCAAAATCAAGTTGTATCATAGGTCGTTACTACGGAAAAGAAGCACTTTCGGGAGATGAATTTCCGATAGAGAATTACACTCTTAAACAAATCATCAGCTTAACTAATTAGAATCGTATATTTAGTGGTTCAGAAGGCCTCTTAAAGACTTGTGACTAGCGACTTGCTATGCCCTATTGCGAACCAATTTGTGGAATTGAGGTGACCCAAGCCTCCCCTGAATGGCGCTCTAACTTTGCCTACCAGTTAACTCACTTTGCCTAACAGTTAAAAAAAATGTTAACTTACTATTCCTCTGGAAAATCTGATGCTGTTTTTCCTCATGACCTGGAGCTTGGCGGTCACCCTCTCGTACATTGCCTCCCGCTGCCTCCCCACCACCGTTGCTGATGTGTCCACGCGGCTGTAGCCTCGACCTATGGGCCAATGCAGTCCCGTCAACTTGATAACAGCTAAATTACATCTGTAACGACGCTGTACTTCGCAGCCTTATAATCCGGGAGATCCTTTTGGTCTACGAAGAGTCGAGGTCCACTAAAAGTCTCAATGTAACGTTAAATTGCACCCCTAAGTACCTGTGGCACCTTTCTCACTAGAAAGTACGAATTGGAAATCTCAGGAAATGCATTTGAAGGGCTCAGGGCTACATCGAATTGTGACGCAAGATTTGAAGTATTTCAGTTTGGATGACACCATATATAATGTTAGTAGGGTAAAACTTCTATGGGCAATGCTGCTAATGTTTTCGTAATACAGCATTTATTGACCATACCGTAAAAATATAGCATTCAAATCTTATTTAAACATTTCACTTATTTCGCTGGTACACACTTTGAATAGAAAATCCTACGAACAATGTTTGACTTGCAGAAAGGTAAGTATAAAAACCATAAGTCCTGTTAAGCTGTCACAAAAAATCAGTTTTGAGGCTATCTCTCTCCAACAAAATCCTCTCATGCATGGATTCCTTGATATAAGCACGTCTTCTCAGCCTTGCACTGCACCATTGCACAGGGGCGACAATATTTCCTAACCAGATATCAACAACGAGTGTATAATTTTTCCAGCCTGACGGCAGTTGAAGCTTCCTTACTAAAATTTGCATGAAAGATTCAATTGTGAAAAATATTCAAAGGTAATTTATCATTGCGATGAACTTACGGGGGAGTCAACTGACGTTATGTGAATGCTGTATAACAGTGAATTAAAAATGTCTTCCAAAATTATAATGTACTCGCTGCCGCAGTAAATTTCTAGGCTACTCAATTGAGAACATTGAATGATGCTCCAAAACTATTTCTCAAGCTGCTTTAACATAATGAGTAATTGAACTGCCGAGTGTTTATATTAATTAGATGACCTTTCCCTGTTTGGAAGGTCTTCACTCGGAATGCTGCTCGCGTCTCCCTGATGGGCTGCGTGGGTTACAAGTTGGTCAGGTCGAGCTAAACTACAATAAAATAATCTGTCATTCTCGCTATGTAGTGATTCGGGGATCCGAAATACAGAGTCCTACGTTTACAGACGTTTTGATACCAGACGAACACCTAAGCGCTAACGAGGCAATGATGCTCTTATTTTATATCAAATACCCAAAACATTTGCGCTACTTTGTTTTAGGATTCAAAATGCGCGTCCCGCTAAAAACTCTTTCCCTGTCTCCCTGAAATACCAGACACTCAACCTAACCTAACCTAACCTAACCTAACCTAACCTAACCTGACCTGACCTGACCTGACCTGACCTAACCTGACCTAACCTAACGACCCTCGCAATAGAAGCCAAGAGACGGAGCAGGTCATCTCACCAGTTTGTTCTCCTACGAGGAACTTCCGTGTTTCTTGTACAGCAGCCACGTCGGATCCCTCAGAGTCAGACCCCCTGTGTCCTGGGGACCGAGGGGGCATTGGAGATACACGACCTCCACTACTGCCCCCTTCCTCGCCTTCGTCAACACCCGAAAAAGAAAGCCGTTTCTCAGAAGATGAAACGGAAGCGACGCGCAAACGTGGCTTCTTCACATGCCCCGCCGCAGGTGGCGCTTCTGCGTTGCGCTTCTCTTCTTCTGCAGCGTTTTTCAGTAGCTCCTGCCGGTAAGGAAAAATTCACCCGAAAATTATAATAACAAAAACATATATTTTAGTTGCTTAACGCTTAAAACGTGGTACCATGAAATCAGCATGGATTATTCACAAATAATTTGGGGTTTCTCGAGGGCCTTGCTCCCACGCTGGTACGTAACCCTCTTCTAGCGTAGAGTTACTCAAGTACGTGTTTGACCTTTGTCAGAATCCTCACTGAAGTTTCAGTGTAATGCTGAGTCCATGACGCACTTTTTAATTTATACCCTGTGCCATTCGTACTATATTTTTTCCATTAATTAACGCTTACATTCTTGTGGTCTGACGGTTTCCGTGTACACAGTTTCCCGGTGGAACATTAGGCCTACAGGTACTCGTCGTAGGCCACAAAACGGGTATCATGCCTAACAAATGTTTTCTTAACCATAGTGACCTAGAAAACTTACTTTTATTTGATTAAAATATTATCACGAGCCTCGTTAGTTAACGCGACATTCTCTTCAGTCTGCAACCAACGGCTGGCTGCTATGAGCCCAGAATGCTCACGGTGAAAGTTCACTACAGCAGGAATTCTTGATGAACCCCGGCACGATAATAATTAAAATTCATTTCTAAATGTTTCAAAAGACCGCTTAAAAACTTCTTTCCATCCCCAATGATATCCATGCAATGTTGCATTCAACTGCGTCATCCCTCGTTATCAATGATCTGCTCCGCCGAGCGGCTCTTCAATGGATTCTTCAAAAAATCAAAATTATAAAACTGCTTATTCTTAATCTGATCAGTCTTTTCAAACAAGTATAAAATCTGGAAATACTTCTAAAAGTTCCTTGGTGATAGAATTGAACCGTCATAATTCTTCAGCTAAGACGATATGACTAAATGCAGCGCATTCTTTACGGCAACCGAGTTCATGACCTGATCTCGTCCCTGAGGTGAAAGATGAGTCGAATTAACTGTCTTCGGGTTGTTAGTTCAAAAACAATAACGTGCAATTTATCAGTGAGTTCAAACTAAAATTTTACATCGTGTTTACGACGTCTTGTTCTGCAAAGGTAATGGAAACTGTCAAACTTTATCGAAAAAATTCTCCCCTTAAGTTATAGCTTGTTATCCACACGAATATGTAATTATTTTTGGTAGGAATTATTTTTTCAGGAAAAATTATTAACATACAGGGTGTCTCAAAAAATGTATACCTCACTTTTAAGTGCTAATAAAATGGTCCCAACAGACCAAATAAGATAAAATCGGTTCATTGGGGTCCATTTTATTAGCACTTAAAAGTGAGGTATATATTTTTTGAGACCCCCTATATATCCCGTAACGGGTTCGAAAATATTTCACGTCAATGGAAATAATGTAGGAAATTATGCAGGTCGCTCGACTTGCAACTAATGTGCTCTTCTGAATTAATATGTGAAGGCATTCGAGAATGAATTTTGCCTAATGTTTATCGTGTCCGGATATTAACTTGCTCTTGAATGTGGGCTCTTAGGAAAGTCACCGCTATGTCCAATTTCGAAATACACGTAATGTTTCGTCCCTTTTTAAAAAACATTAACCCCGTAATGGTGTTTCAGTGAATTTATGCACACAAGCGGAGTGTCTTGAAACGTACCTAACAACCTCATAAAATAAATTACACTGATCACTCGCAAGGCATCCGAGTATCACCCTAACCAGGTCATCGATACAGCCTCCTTTTGAGTCTACAGAGCGCCTCTTTATGCACCGTTTCGAATACAGTAGTCGACAGAAGGTTTTTTGCACCACATTTGTGTTAGATTTCTTCCTACGATGAGAGAGCAGCCGTAAGATATTAGGCACGTTAGATATGATTGAGGGTGAGAGAATTTGAACTAGAGATATAATTGTTGAAGTGGAATATGTATTTTAATAAACCTGGTAATAATTAATACTACGATGATGACGGCAAGACTCGATTTCTGGTCTCGCAGTGCTGGTGATGATTGTAGGAGGCGTTTATTCTCAGTATTTTTTATAGAGATCACGTTTTATTAAGTTTTATGAGGAATTTATATGCTTGTTCAGCTGTAAACAAGGAAGACACGTACTGGATTGAATTGGATTTAAAACTCACAAATGAATAACAACAATCATTTTTGGGGGTGTTCTGCATAGATGAAGGCAAATTAGTGTTCACGCCTGAGTACGTATTAGTTATTTTTACTCTTTCCTTGTTAGGTTGAATTTACAAAACAGAATGAAGGACATGCTTCAAAACATCCGACTTCTTGTCTTTATGCAGAGAAAGTCATGAGAGAGTAATTAAATCGGGAGGAATTTGCTGAGATGGAGATACAGTCTTAACTTATGGCTTTGGAAATTAATGTCTTTTGAATGTAAAATATCTTGAACAAATCTCAAGTCCAATAAATCCCCTAAATAAAAATCATTTTAACGTGAAATCTCCCATCAAAATCGCTCCTAGATTTAACCTCTTTTAATTAGATTTTTCTCTATTAAGTAGTGCTCTAAATTGCCTAAAATGTAGAAAACGGAAACTTCACTTTAGTTTTGTTTATCAGTTCGAGTCTCTTAGCTTTTATACAGGCAGCGAATATTCATACTTTCCCTAATATATCAAAAAGAGATTTGGCCGTAATCTTTCTGCGTGAAAGCTCGTAATGAAATTTGTTCAATGAACGGAAACCGAATTCAAA
>VOMN01110831.1:0-24105 GCA_014899125.1 Orchestia grillus
CAACGTGCCTGTAACTAGCCTAGGTGCAACGTGCCTGTAACTAACCTCGTTGCAATAACGTGCCTGTAACTAACCTTGTCGCAAGAATGTAGCAACTAACCTAAACTTTAGAAACATTTAAAATTTGAACCATTTATTTACCACAAGTAATTTACATCAAATACAATTTTACCATCAAATGAGAAATGATGAAGAACCGGAATCAGGATACATACCACATATGGGCCCGAATAAACTACAAGGGTTCTAGGGCGCCTAATTGCATCAATGTGCCTGTAGCTTTTGTAGTTGCAGCCACGTACCTATAACTAACCTAGTTGCAACCACGTACCTGAAAATAACCTAGTGCAAAAATGTACCAGTAACTAACAAAGTTGCAACAACGTACCAATAACTAACCTAGTTGCAACAACGTGCCAGTAACATACCTAGTTGCAACAACGCACCAATAACTAACCTAGTTGCAACAAAGTACCAATAACTAACCTCGTTGCAACAACGCACCTTCTGTCCGGCATTTTGAAGTCTGTCCGGATTTTGTCAGCATCTTTGGTGTGGTTGTCCCTGAGGAGCTGCGACAGGGTGTCTGCTAAGGAAAGATTCACGTAGCTTTTCTGATGAACTTCCTCAAGACCAACCTGCAGATCAAGGCAAATATTATCGCACATTAGAAGGAGTTAAGAGGCATTCCTGTATCAAGTGCTAGAGATCATGAGGAGTTAAGAATGTATGTCGTTGAACCTCTCATTAACGGACCAATTAGAGAGGGAGAGATTATCAGTGAACGCGAAAATTCCGCACATGACTGTTCTGCATTTCCGTTCTGAACATTGTGAACAATAAAATTCAGTCCTGTAGATGTTGTCTGTTGCATCCTAAATTCGTTAGCCCGTTGCCCAGCAGGTTTTCTGGTTGAAAACGCACAATTTTGAGACGACTTAATTTGCTCGAGATGCATGGGTACACCCAGGAATAGTCTGTTCGTAGCGAGAGTTGTCAAGGAAGGACGAGTAAACTCGTATCAAGTTTTTTTTTGGTTTTGAATCGAACGTTCAACGACTTTACTCGTACGAAGTTGAAAAATTTGAGTTGAGCAAAAACGTTGAGTAAATGAAAACTCGTCCTCGGCGGGGAAGAGGTTGATGTGCAGCGCCTGTAAATGAGAGGCTCAACTATACAGAGACCACTAAATCAAGACAGGCTTGGTCTTGGATGTTGCCTTCTTTCACAAAGTATACGATGAGAGCGAGACAGAAACATAGTCACGCTTGAGATATTTTCTTCCACACAGAGATTCTCTCGCGAGCACTTCATTCTACTTCCAGCATCCATTTCTCTGTGACAACTTCATGATTTTCTGTTAAATGGAAGTTGCTCGCTCATTTCCTTGACGCCCCAAAATTGACGCTCTACCCCACCGGATAACTTTTTTAACATACTTCTTTACCTTACAACCACTCCCAACACACCACCTCACTTTATGGCTCCAACACTACCTCACCTTATGGTTCCAACACATCACCTCACTTTATGGCTCCAACACACCACCTCACCTTACAGCTCCAACACACCACCTCACTTTACGGCTCCAACACAGCACCTCACCTTACGGCTCCAACACACCACCTCACCTTATGGCTCCAACACACCACCTCACCTTATGGCTCCAACACACCACCTCACTTTACGGCTCCAACACAGCACCTCACCTTACGGCTCCAACACACCACCTCACCTTACGGCTCTAACACACCACCTCACTTTACGGCTCCAACACACCACCTCACTTTACAGCTCCAACACACCACCTCACCTTATAACCACAACCAACATGCTACCCTGGCCCGACTACACGTTCACTACACGCTGTCCAACACACCTCCTCACATCTCACGACCTGGAACATGATTACCTCAGTAGCTGCACACAAAAAACACCTGGCATTTGAGAAGGCGCATCTGTTCCTCCGTGAGCTGCGTAGCGAGCTCGTTCTTGGCGCGCCTGAAACACTCGGCCGTGGACTGCAGCAGCCCCAGCCGCATGTCTGTTCTCTGCAATACGCCATTTGGTTCTCAAAATATCCACACTGAAACGAACGACTTCTCCAAGGGCCAAAAACTTCAAGTGGCTTCTGTTAGCTATTAGAATTCTAATAAATTCCTTTCAACTTTTTGAAACTTAAGCCAAATGCCAGAAACCTGCCAAGATTACTGAAAAATGCCAGAAACTTTCTCTATCACCTAAAAAATGCCAGAAACTTTCTAAACCTCCTGACAAATGTCAAAAACGTTTTTAGCATTGCCTGTAAGCTCGTTCTCCGTCATTTACTACGAAAAACTAACTTTCAACTCACAATTTACGTCACCAAAATGCATTAACTTCAGGCAGTGTGGTAGGTCTATGACAAGCGCAGAAACTGGTGTAATTACCACAGCGGCATAGGCCTCCAGCAGGCGCAAGCGAGCTTGTTCGTGGAAGTTATCCTCTTGTACGTACAGGTCCCTGAGCGCGTCTTGCGCCCCTGCTGCACAGCTCCTCGCGTACACAGCGCGGCACAGAGGCGACCCTCCCACCACCATCTGCACAGTTGGACAATGCAGTAAAGTGCAGGCCAGTACAGTACAGGTTAGTCCAGTACAGATTAGTCCAGTACAGGTCAGTTCAGTACATGTCAGTTCAGTACATGTCAGTCCAGTACATGTCAGTCCAGTACATGTCAGTCCAGTACAATCAGGTACAGTGCAGTCGAGTACAATTCAGTGCAGTAGATTTTGCTTAGTCCCTAGTTAAGATAGTTGTTTCACTAGTTAGAGTGCTTGCGTCTCTCGGTGATGTACTCTTGGTTTTTGGGGAAAGATTCGGGACACATAATGAAAGTATTTTCTCAAATGCTGAGGTACATAATTGAGGTATTCTCGGGAGTGCTGAGGTGTAACATTATGCTTTTTTTGAGATTGCTGAGATATAATATTTTGGTACTATCGGGAGGGCTGGGGTGCATTATTGTGGTATTCTACAACCTTAGCAGTCTACTGTGACGTGACGACGCACCAGATTATTTCGACACCCATCTTGAAACCTAGTCCCCAACCACACTTCATGGTACTGCTGAAGAAGACCTGCCCAGCAAACTGAGTGACAGCTATTCGCTAAACTACGTGAAATATCAATAAACTTCCCTACTAATATTACAATAAATAGGTAAACTTTTATTCCACCAACTTAATATTTCCAATCGGCAGGAGTGACACACTAATCGCTCAGCTAAGCCCAACCTCGAACGTCAGCATCTAGCGACAAACGAATGAGCTCGACTGCTCACATTCATAGAGGTGAGGGCTTTGAAAATCCAAGTACAAGAATATGCTAGCAATTAAAAACATTCACCCGACCTTGCACGAGTTGTATTCAAAGCCAGAAATGTATAATTCAAATCTAGGAGTTAAACTTAAATATAAGAATTTAAGAATGGGGAAACAATGTGAGTTCAAGTACTGGAATATACTGGCACTGAAAGTCATCCAACCGGCCTTGTGAGGGTTGAATTTAAAAACAAGAAAGTTGAATTTAAGTACAGAAATGTAGGATTTTAGTACAGCAATTTCAGAACAGGAATACAATGTGAATATAAGTTCAGGAGTATGGCAGCAATGATAGTCATTCACTAGGCTGTGACGGTGGTTGATGGAATTGTGAAACTAATTTCGGCCACGTTATCAGAAGCTCCACACAAACAAATTTCAGGGCGCTATCTACACAAACTAATTTTAGGACGCTATCAGAAGCTCCATGCAAACCGATTTCAGGACGCTATCCACACAAACCAAAGTCAGGACGCTATCAGAGGCTCCACACAAACCAATGTCAGGACGCTATCAGAGGCTCCACACAAACTAATTTCAGGACGCTATCAGAGGCTCCATGCACGGGCTTTAGATAAGAGCTCAAGACTCACGGCAAGTCATCAGACAGAGTAATAGAAATTTAATGATAATTTTGGACATGCGGATACATGAATACCGAATATAAATTTTAAATTAATAAAGGAATTTACAATGCAGCATCAAATATATGGGCAGAGGAAATAAAGATCAACCCTTCGAAGAAACGCATTAATTCATTCGGACCAAAAAGTGTACGTACACTCTGCACAAAACCTCTGCAAGGGCTGGGCACGACTTTTGCACAGGCTGCCCACAACTTGTAGAGGCTTGGGGACACACCTAATATACTAAGTATTATGATAGTAAAATCAACTACCTGCGTTTCCCGCAAAGATTATGGGCGAACTCTCTGGACTAGGGAAGACTTTTATGAAATTTGAAGCAAAGGTGCCGAGATTTCTTCCCCATATGCTCTGGTAAGACTCGAACTCTATCAAGAACCGAGTCACGAGCGGGAACTTTGAAGCAAAGGCGCCGTTATTTCTTTCTCATAAGCTTTGGTAAGACAAACTCTATCAAGAACTGAGTCAAGAGCGAGTAAACTCCGTCAAGGCTCACATTCTGACTGACAAAAGCGAGCATGTTAACTCTGACCAGCGCGAGAAAATTCTCTCACAGAATGAGTAAACTTTGCTGAAACTCACGAGGAACTCGCCCAGGGAGAGAGCTCGCTTGATGTGCTGCAGCACCGTCAGGATGAGGTCCGTGTCTCCCGTGGCCTGGGCCCGAGCGAGGGCTGCTGACCGCTCCTCCAGCCTGAGCAGGCCCGTCACCTGCTCCCGGGTGCGGCACTCGTACCCCAGCAGCTGAAAGGTAAACTTCCCGTGAGCTGGAGACCTAAAACCTACATCACTTGAACCTACAATAGTAAACCTACATCACTTAAACCTACAAAAGTAAACCCTACATTGCAAATTACCCCAAAACCTTAAACCCACACCACAAACGGAGACCTGAAACCTACATCGTAAATTACATCACATCATAGAACCAACACTGCAAACAGAGACCTGAAACCTACAATACTCCTCGGAAAGGATGCTAAGAACTGGCTGAGGAGGCCGGTCATCTGTCCCTTGGTACGGCACTTGCGTCCTAGCATATGGCAAACTTTCTGTGAAACAAAGACTTAAAACCTATGTTACTAAACCTACATTACAAACGGAGACCTAAAACCTACATTATGAAAATTACATTATAGAATCTACGTCACTAAAACTTGCATTATAAATCCGGCATTACCTACATAACTAAAACCTACATAGCTAAAACCAAAATTAAATCTAGATTACTAAAACCTTCGTCACTAAAATCTTCATTACTGAGACCTTCATTAATAAAACCTACATTACTAAAACCATTACAAAAATCTGCATTACTAAAACCTCTGTTACAGAAACCTACATCACTAAAATCATTCCAAACGGAGACCTAAAACCTACATTACTCCCAGGAAAATGTGCTGCAAACAAGAGAAAGAGATAAAGATGACAGCTATCCAGAAAACGTCTCAATTTGCAAGAAGAGTGTGATGAAAACAGGCGTCCGTAAGAAAAATAGTAACAGGTATCTGGAAATTGAAATACTTCCCACAAGAATCAGAGTGAACTGATATTAATTAGCCGAAATGTAGTTTACAGCTTAGAGAAAAAATAGAGTAATGAACAGGAAACCAAATTATGGTAATTGTAAATTAAGCAATGGGTCGCAGGGAATGAACGGACGAAATCTGCAAGATGGCCAAGTAAAGGAATTTCACGATGAGCTCAGAATCAAAAGGACCACATTTGACGCATTAGACGAACCCTCACCTGGTAAGTATGCTCCGAGGGAGGAAATTGTTTGTTGAACGAAATAGAACCAAGTGACAACACCATTTTGGGAGAATTCTATATTTATTCTATATCTAGACTCACAAATAGTGTAGCGTCTTTAAAGTCAAATTCATCTTCACTGATTTTACTGATGTAACTACGCAAACGTGGACTCTTTGTTGTCGCAAAGACATGTTTTAATTTTGTGAAATTTTCTCATGCTTATTCCAAGAGAGTTTTTTTCAGAAGTTTCCAATTTCAAAATAAAAACTGCGTTAGTCAATCGACACGACTCGGATATGCATAGGCCTACCCAAACCTATCGCATGATAAACCAGGGCGGTAAGCCGAAGCGTGAACCTAAGACCACCACAGCGAGGTCCCGCTCGTCACAGTTTAACTTCTTTCCTTCCTCTTCGATAACCAACCTGCGGTGGTGATACCTGCGCCTGGGCGCCCAGAATTACCGAAAATCACGGTCAGTAAAGCCGAAATTATGTTACCTTGACGGCGAGCTGGCGGCGGTTGAGGGAGTGGGCGTAGTTGGCGATCTCAGTGTAGGAGATGCCAACTGTGTTGCCGAGCTTGGCGTGCACCTCCTGCGCGAGCTGGTCGTCGTTCTTGTTGCTGGTGTTCGCGATCTGAAGAACGAACATCGTCAAAAAACGTCCTGTACACGGAACAGATCCGGAACATCATGAAAGGTGCTCGAGTTCGTGGAAAAATGCTTTTTTCGGCGCCCAGTCGATATTTCCTCAACTATCCTGGGGAAATATCAGCGCATGGACGGCCAAAATTATGGACAATTATATATGCTCCGGTAAGAACGTCAAACTAGGAACGAAAGAATATCTGTCAGCACGAAGGAGGTAAAAAATATTAAGTGATATAGAAAGTTCCCAGTAGATGTTTAGGACACTGGTGAAATTTTGGAGGTTTTGAGGCACAGCGAGATGCACTTGCCTATTATTGAGGAGACCCGCGGTTCGGTTCTAAACGTGTGCTAAGGCTGATTTTCAGTGCTTTTCAGTCAGTGCTTTTTGAAAAGGGGAGACTAAACCACGCGTTTCTCACTGCACTCAGGTGACCAGTAATAATTAAGAGTTTAAAACTCAATGTGTTGCATGTACGTGAACACGTCAAGAATAAAATTTCTTTCCTTTTCCACAAACCTAGACTCAAACTAGCCATAAACACCGTGGAAACACAACCAATGCAAGAACTGCACAAGACTAGTTGCAGCCCAATCCCACACTAAAACCACTCTCCATTGAACGATTTTTTTGAACAAAATTAAAAAATGTTGCACCATCGAGGCGGCTTCCAATCGCACCTTGTAGCAGGCCCAGTGGGAGAGGATCCTGGGTGCGAGCGTAGCGTCCAAAGACAGGGTGTTGGCGATGGCGAGGGCGACAGGGAAGTGCCGTCGGGCGACCAGCCGCTCGAGGACAACGGGCAGCGTGAGGCGCTCCAGCTGGTTCCAGGTGAGGGGCATGCCTGGAAAGATGAAGGTAACTTAACCTTAAACATTCCAGAGAACCAAATAGTCCTGTTTTATAGGGAACTGCAATTTGTTTTCCTATAATGTAAATACAACCTTATTGCACATGTACGTAAAGCTGCAGTTGGCTTTTTGTACAAAGCTAAAACGTAGCCTTAACGCCCAAATAATTTCATCGTTAAACTGGTCATCAATTTCAGACACGCAAAAATATAAGCTCTGTTCCTCTTTAGACATGCCTGACGTATATCAAGAATTTAAAAAAATGAGTAACCCATGTTTATTATTAAAAAATTATATCCATATCCACACTTTTCAGGTTTCTAGAGTTTACATGAGAGTACAACAGTATTTTTTTTTAGTAGAGCAACGTACCGCAGGACCTCAAAGAGCTGATCCTAGATAGCACAGCGTTGCTTCCAGGCAACAACCCATGAAGACTTGTCTCCACATATATTTTATTCTATTAGATAGTTTAAAGCTATCTAGTCACAAGGCATAGGATTTCAAGAGAGTGAAAAGAAGGGACCATCTAGTATGGACCGTAGAAAACGTGCAATCTGTTCACAAATGTGGCCCCACACAGGATTCTATGCACACAGAAACAGCAAGCGAAGAAAGAAAAGGAAGAAAAAACAAAGAAAAGATAGCAAAGAAGGTGTGAAAACTGAAAAAAGTAAAGTGGGCACGAAAGATATACGTCTCGTAGGCTTATTTATAGCTGAGGTGACCTAACAGTGCAGCCCTGTGGTCCCAGTCCCCATAGCAAAGAATAATATTCAGTGAAAGAATTAGATCTCATTCAGGCATTTCACATCTGCAGAAACCACCACATGTCTTCCATAGCCTTATGGGTGTAACGAAAGTTAAATGAAGCAAGAAAATGAGTCACACATTTTTGTAGAAATACACACAGAAGACACACCAGAAAACGGTCCAAGGAATCTTTTTAAAAAAAGTTCATATGGCAGAACAAAACAACATACTGTATAAAAATCACGATGTCCCTCAGCCGAACCGTCGGGGGTGGCTATCACAGTTGCAGACACATGGCCCTGTGATGCAACAAGGGTTACCCACCAATTTTCTTTGACCGTAAGTCGTTGAGGATGCGCAGCTTCATGGCCGTGTTCTTGAAGGTGTCCGCCTCCAGCGGGGGCACGAACGTCAGACCGAAGAGGGCAGACTGGGAAATATTTTTATGCTATTAAATAACATAGAAGAAATGTTTCCCTATACAAGGCAAAATATCAATCAGTGATATTTCCGCATAGGAAAGCGGAATGTTAAGAAGTTATATTCCCTCATGAAAAGGCACAATATTGAAAATTTATATTCCCTCATCAAAAAAGCAGAATATTGAAAAGTTATCTTCCCTCAAAGACAGGCAGAATAATGAAAAAGTTATGTTCCCTCATAGGATGGCACAATATTAAACGGTATATATATTCCCTCACAGGAAGGTAGAATAGAGTTACTCTCGTAGGAGGGCACAATATTAGAGTTATGTTCCCTCATTAGACGGTCGAAAACAAAAGTTACATATATTTCCTCATTGGAAGGCAGGATATTAAGAAGTTATATTCCTTCATATGACGGCAGTATATTAAGAAGTCATAGTCCCTCATCGGACAGTAAACATCAAGAATGTATATTTTTCTATAAGAAGATAAAAAATTGAAGCTATATTTTCTCGCAAGATGGTAAAATTAAGAACATATGCAGTTCGAAAATTAAACTAAGGGTACAAACTTTAACAGCAGATAGAAAAATCAAGAAGACGTATTGTACATGAATAAGTAGAAATCCAAACATTCGTTTTCAAGCTAACTATGATATGGGCAGTCCCCAGTGGCAAAGGTGATGGAAGCTCATTTGTTTACATGAACTCAACTACGGAATGGAAACTATAATAAAGGTTCAAAATGTCCACCCGTTGCGTCACTGGGCCATGGTACTCGAGCTAAGCGTCCTATCCCTCGGTTGGGAATAGTACGATCTGGAAATGCTTTCACGTTTCGATATCTCGAAAATGATTAATTTTTGGATTTTTACTTATCCCTGAAATAAAATTTGTTGCGTTTTTACATCTACCATCAAAGTTTGTACCGCTAGTTTTCGGATACCCAGTACTTCCTCACAGGAAAGCCAAAGATTCAAACGCATATTTCCTCCCAGGAAGAGCGATGGGTATGGCCATTTCTTGCCAGCTCAGCAAATTCCTCAGTTCACACTCCACAGCCCCTCCTCGCCTCACACGTCACAGAGCACGAACAACTATGCGCAGGCACCGTTTTCCATGTTAGAATTCTCAGATAATCGAGCTCAACCAGTCCACGGGAATGACACCACGTCCTCTGAGGTCACTCTTTGCGCTACGAATGCCTATAACAACACCGGTTCTTGGCCAGATTTACGGCTGAACTACATGAACTGAAATAAAAATCTCGACGTCGAAGCGTGGGCGAGGACAGACGCACCAGAGCAGGCAGTCATGTCAGCACAGCGTGGGGCGGCATGCAGCTCAGCTGTGCTAAAATTACCTCAAAATTACTAAAGTCGTAGCGCACTGCTAACTGAACAAAGGTACCTTCAAATGTGTTAAGGTCGTAGCACACACAAAATGTGCTGAGGTCGAAGCACACACAAAATATACTGAGGTCGTAGCACAAACCAAATGTAAGAAGTTGCAGCGGCACGCAGGCTGGCAGTTCATAAAGAAGGATGAAACCTCAGAGACGGGAGATCTGGGAATCCTTTTTAGTTGACAAGTCATTATCCTACGATTCTGTGGGTCACAGCCAGGACATTTTGAGTATCGTTACATCACATTATTCATAACCACATCAGACCAGCCACAACCATGTTATACTTCGCACAGGGCAGAGCCACAATTACACACACCACATTAACCACAACTACAGACACACTAGCTACAACCAAAACAAGCCACACCTACCCATATACACAACTACACAACAACACAAATTAAAACTACAACCACCAACACATCAGTACACAAGCCCCCCTCACACAGACCGGGCCGCACCTTGAGCAGGAGCTTCACGTTGCCCACTTCCATGTCGTGTCGGGCGGCCTCGATGCACTGGTGTACGGCCTCCTCCTCCCTGCCCCTGATGAGCGTGAGGCAGTCGTAGGCGCGGGGCGACTGCTCCTGGGGCACAGGAGTTCACAGTAGTGACGGCGGGAGGAGTTTCTTGTTGTGCGGCACAACAGCGGGGGCTATCAAAACTAAAAAAACTGGCTTTTTGTGAGGAAGTAAATAACGCGCGAAATTTAATGAATTTTATAGAAGATAAGTAAGCGATAGATTTCAAAAAACATGGTAAAAAGTTACCAAGGCGCTGTGCATCAAGGAACCAGTTCAGGCTTCAGTTGCTGTCTTCCTTGAAGAAACTGAAAAGGAATATCAGGAAGCGTGGAGCGCTCTTAACTAAGCCAAGTTTCCCCACACATTGTAAAGTTCTTGAAACAGGAGGAAATGTTGGGTTATATCGCATGTTGCTGGGAAATGTTAGGTGCATCACGCAGTATACCACACACATTTCCTATTTTAAGTACCCGAATACATATTTTGTATGCTATATAGCATAAAATACACGCACAATGTCCTGTCGCATACTATATGCCTTGATAAATATGCATGACACAGGATATACACGGTGTCTCACAAAAATATATACTTTACTCTAGAACTCCAATAATTCAAAGCCAAAAACGCTTTTCGTCCAAGGTATACATTTTTAAGAGACAACCAGTATAATGTACAGCTCGATTAGACGCAGCTTACATATACCCTATGGTACAACACATACCCACATTTCATACCCTACTAATACAAATCTCATGTGACATACACTGCACACTTCACACTGTAGTCGAGTCACATGACATGCACCACGCATCATACCGTATACCTCAGACCCCCGTGGCATTCGGGATGAAGAGAATCCTAGATTAGAATACTGGGCAGTTTGAAGCTCCCTTTCCACATGAATGTGATCCAAAGAGAGTGAAGGGAAAGGACCACTTACTCTGGGCAATAGAGAATGAGAAATCCATGCACAAGATGTGTTCCCACACAGGATACCCAGCGCGTAGAAACATGAAAGAAGTGATAGAAATCACGGACAGCTTACCTCGTACCCCATGTGGGCCTCCACCAGCAGTGCCCCTGGAGACATGGAGCCGATGCCTAGGGTCTCCACGGACGCATGCGGCACCTGACGAGACATGGGTTGTTAACGCTCTTGATCCGGTAATCGAATAATGTATACCTCAACACATATCATGCAGTAATCACTAAAAAACGAAGGTGTTGAGCAAGTAAACTAGTATACAAGGTGTCAAAAGCTTAATAAATGAGCCGTTGAATAAATCAATGTATGATGAAATTAACTAGAAAGGTAAATAATAAATAAGGTGTTAAATTGCCACAGTTAATAACCTCTGGTTTGGCGAACGGATGGTTACAGTGGACGCCGCATAGTCCAGCTTGCCAAACCAACGCTACCTTTACCCTTCATTGCCTGCATTCTTGCTATACTTTGACAATTTATTCGACTGCAATAGTTATGAAAAAGTTGCATCCCAGGGGGGGTTACGTGGACAGACACTAAAACACGTCAAACTTGTTAGATTTTCAAATGGGCCATATGTGGTCTCACAGTGCTCTTTGTAATCATTCATATTTACGTAAGCTTATGGAATCAAACCTACATAACCCTCCAGGTTATGAAGTTTAGAACTTGGTACACAAAAATCAGCTTGGCTCCTAAAGACAACATCACGGCCGAAGAGGGCAATCAAAAATGACGCGTTTTAGCTGGTGATAAAATACCTCACTTCACTGAGGGACATGAGGGACACAAAAGCAAAAGAGTTTTGGGAAATGTATCGTGGTGAAGTATTCCATTTGATGGATTACCAACCCATTTGATGAATTGCCAACCCATTTCATAAACGCCATACAATTTGCTTTCCATTTTCAAAGCAATAAAATTGCGTTTTTAACTATTTAGTTGCAAGCGAGGGCTTTTAAAAAAAATTGATGAATTGCCCAACCCAACATAAAATGACCTCTCTAAGCATTGCATGCACTGCACATAGATAAACAACAGCCACAATGGCGCTTCTAGGGACTTTGAACTCGCGCCATGGCAGCAAAACACTCGCTTTGTGGTCGTCGAGTCATGAAATTTTACTTTAATAAGATTACATTAAGACCTACTGGGTTTAAATGCCCTGCAATTACTAAGAGGACACCAGAATTCAGCGAGGAATGTGGGGTTCAATTCTTTATCCTTAACGGAAGCACTCTATGACCACATAAAAATTAGTCTGTATGGCCGGGGAGTCGAACCAGGGACCACCTCAACAGAATTCAAGTACGCATTCCATTGCATCATAAAGCCCCCTATGACTTTTGTCCTGATTCTATGTAGTTACAATAACTTAAAAGCAGATTTCCTGCGAACATCGCACGTAGCTCGTGTGTGTAGAGCAGGCATGAGATGTACGGTGGATACGAGGAGATGAGGTGAAATACTTTTAACCTGTTAGCTGTCCCTGCCCACGTGCCCGGCGGTACATTCACACGGTCTGCTTAACATCACAGTGACCGTGTGATGCATTGACACGGTCTGCTTAGCAGTGGCCGTGTGATGCATTCACACGGTCTGCTTAACATCACAGTGACCGTGTGATGCAACAACCACGGCGTCCGCACACGTCGACAATGACAGTTAGCAGGGCAAGGAAAAAAAACACCCCTACAATTACCTTCATATAATGATTACCTAGCACGCTCTCTTTGAGCAGCCATGAGAATAACAAACTCAGCAGAACGGGCAACGCCTGCTGCACTGGAAGAAAGAGAATAAAACAGCAACAGGAATGGGTCGAGCGGTGCATTCTTAAGTTCTCCCAAACCCTATGACGTCGTAGAGACGAGCAGAAGGAACGATCAGAGTGATCTATGCTCGAGTTTTACCAAAGTCATACGAAGTCCCATCACATGAATTAGAAATGTGCGTCTGTATATGTGATACGAGGTTTGAGGTCATAAGTCCTGGGATGTTTTCTGCTTTTGGGAATTCCGCCCTAAATGAAGAACTACGTGACGTGGTTCGAAAGCTTGGCAAAAAACTAAATAAATATCTCAGAAGAAGCTTCAAATATTAATTTCTAAAGTCATACACTGCCGTACATAAGTTCCAGATGTGGAGAGTCACCTTGTAGAGGATGTCGTGCTTGGTGTCGCCAATGAGGCGCACGCAGTCGAGTTCCTGCACGATGTGGACGGGGGAGTCGAGGTAGAAGGTGGCCACGCTGCCGGTGATGTCTATGAGCTGCAGCGTCACCTCCCACACCGCCACCACGCTCCCGCTCCCACACCTGCTCAAGGGGGACCCGCGTCAAACACTTCCTCGTGAAGTTTTTTACTGGTAACTTCAAATCCTAAGATTTCATTCGCTCGAGATGTACAGGGTGGGCCAAAAGTAGGATACCATTTCATGAAACTGTGCCAATAAAACTACATTGGGTTATGAGATCAAATGAATTTACCCTAAACATTTGTTGATGTATCAGTGCTACCGACATCAGTGAGGGCAGGGCACCTTACTTTTGACCCACTGTGTATAAGTACACGCAAGAATGGCCGATTGGCATCGAGAGAGGGCAAAGAAGGACCAATAAACTCGAGTTAGGGCTTTTTTTTTTGCTGCAAAACGAAAATTTGGCAAATTTACTCCCATAAAGTTGAAAATTTAGAATTGGGTAAAATCGAGTCAACGTGTCCTTGCCGAGGAAGGGCTAATAAAAAACATTTATTACAAATTGCAATTGGAAAATCTGGACATGGAATATTGTGAATAAATATCCCATTAGAATATTGAACGTATCAGCAAATATTACGCTTGCAGCATCAATAAGGTGCACAGTTGCTAATTTAAATTTTGTTTCGAAGGAATGAATGGTCCACGCAAACGCCACCAAGCCAGAACCAACAAACAAGCGCAACCTTCAATTAGCACGCAACAATTTGCCTGGTTACTGGAGATGCCGTCAAGACAAAGGTTGAATGAAGTGAAGAAATAATAGCTCTAAATTAGCTACTTTACAAGGAGGCCACACGCACAGCTGTCGGTAAAACTAGGGATGATTTAACATGGCATCGTGTGGGACGCTGCAGAAAGCTTCATTATTATTAACTAGACCATCCGTTGGGTCACTATTTCAAAGACCTGTTTAAGCCTCTAATGATTCCAATCTATTTCTTAACAAATATTGAACGCTAAAAAAAATAATTCATTAATTTTAGTCCAAATGATTTGTAACCAAGATACGTTGAAAAACCCTTCTTTAGTTACTGTGAGATGAGTTTCGAATTTCTGACATATGTTATGATTGAAGCGAGTGCACGGCTTCAAACAAGAGGACCAGAGTTTCAGTATTATAGAATTATCGATTGTCTATAAATTAATACCTGCGTAACTATCTATGTATGGATCTATGTGTATCACACCCTTCATCAGTAAATACAAAGATCATTGCGGTATCTATGCTACAGCTTGATCATTCACTCCTAAAGATTCTCACAGCGAATTATTCGCGGGTCCTGGCAGCTAGTTATTATGATCATTGGAGTTTCTTCACAGCCTAGTTGTTATGGCAGGTAAGCATTTGCTAAATTTCTGTTCCGGGCGGCATCCCAAAGCCTAAAGATCAGACCACCCATTTCCTGGCTTGTCTTGCCGATGTTGGAGCGTGTCTGGGAGTGATATGATAATCAGGATATCCTCTCACAGGTGTTAGTTTATCACCTTCCAGAGGATGTCTGCCGTTTCCAGAACTGACCTTTGTAGCGGGCCTGGGTAGAGTGCATCACAGCCTATTTTCTTCAGATTTGCCTCCAGCGCTCGGGAGATAGCTATGAGCGTTGGAATCACCTCAAACTTAAATCGATGGATCGGTGCAAGTTCCACTCGGATGTCCCGGTATTTTAGGATCTTTTCAGTCTCGTTTTAACTCTAGAGTCATAAGGAATCTCAACATCCTCGATCGTTTCCTGCTGATCGTTCTTAATAAAGACCACGATATCCGGTCATCTGGTAGTGACGGGCCTGTCTGTCTGGACCAACAAGTCCCGGAACATTTTGATCTCTTTGTTCTCAGCCACTGGCTCTGGCGCACGCTGGTACCAGCGGTCTGCGATGGAGAGTCCATACATCATGGAGAGGCGCCAGCCCAGGGTTTTTGCAACTTTGTCGTGCCCCTTCTCGTACTCCTACAGCGCTAGCTCCGAGCATTCGCTCAACACGTGGGTTATAGTTCGTTCGTGATCAGGCAAACGTTGCATTTTTCAAGACTCGAGCAGTCTTCAAGACGTGAATAGTCTCCCAGACCTCAGCAGTCTCCCAGACCTCAACAGTCTCCCAGACCTCAACAGTCTCCCAGACCTCAACAGTCTCCCAGACCTAAACAGTCTCCCAGATCTCAACAGTCTCCCAGACCTCAGCAGTCTCCCAGACCTCAGCAGTCTCTCAGACCCCAAGACCCCAATCTGACCAGGCCAACTGGCGGGGGCAGACGGAGCTGCGGGTGTCGTGGAGGGTGTAGCGGGTGAGGAGGTCAGAGGAGCCCAGCCAGAGCTGCCCCGTGGAGCTGAGCAGGGCGATGTTGCGGCTGTTGCTGCTCACGCTCACCATCACGACGGTGACAGGGTCCTCCACGCCCTCTGTCACGTGCGGGGCCTGACCGGGCAGTAGGTAAGGCCATACTAATTACTATTAGTTAGTTCAATCAAAGCTCCCTATCTACATGACGTAGGTAAGGCCATATTATTAGTTAGTTCAAAGCTCCCCATCTACATGACGTACGAAATTGCCCTTTGTTCGCGGTTGTCTACTGCTTTTGGTTCGTTTTGTGAGGGTAAATTGGGTACTCGTAACACTAGTTTCAGTCGCTTCGGATCGGCCGGTCTGTTGTTCATGCTGTTTTCATGGTAGGCTGTCCTCGACTTTCAACTTTACGAGCCTGAAATGCCAATGAATTTCCCGTATCTCGTCACAAATTTTCCCTACTAACTTAATAATCAGCCTTTTTACTCGCCTACCTGCTTTATTATTCTATAGATTTAAAACAACAGAAATCCAATTAAACACATCATCACACAACATACCATAGCATCGAATGAGCTCCTACTAGACAATCCTAATTTACGTTTACATGTACTCGTACATCGTGTCTGTAAGCAGGTCCCACATACCTCAAATTCCTTGGAGAAGTATCTTGTCCTAGGCTACACTGGAGTGCCGCATTATAGGAATTTCGTGCTTAACCTGCCTTTGTCAAGGGCGGCCCTCAGCCCAAGGTATCGAGCTCACGACACTCTAACTGAGAAGCAAACATTCGCCCAAAGGAGCACAGTAGTTTGAATTATATGCCTTCAAGATGTGTATTTCATCTCAATCACTTTCCACTAAAACACTCCTCCATGTTTGATTGTAATTCTACTTCTCACATTCTCCAGTGCAGGCCTACTTAAAAACATGAGTGTCTGACTTTGCAAACCGCAAGTTTCCTTAAATTCAGACGGGAATCTTCATATCTTTGCAAGTGGGTCTACATTGCATAAAATCAGACAGGAATCTCCAACAGCCTGAACAAAGACCTGAACACTCCCTCCGCTAAAAGCAGGATTTAAGACTCAATACTTTATATTTTCACAGGATTTTTTTTTTTGGCAAAATGAGCCCAGAAGCCCACAGAGATAACTACCGATAGTTGACTTCAGAGTCTCCAGCAACAAACTTTCTTCCCTATTGCGTTCGTTAAGCCAAGATTTGTGCCACATCTCAACACCGAATGGCGGAAAGCCTAGCCTTTTGCTTTAAGTAAAATGCGCCCCTTGTAAACATTATAGCATCAATCCTTAAAATTGCACTCCGAGTCCAGGTTTCAGTAAGACCTCAACACACCTGCACCACGTCAGCCCGCGAGCTGGCAGCACTGCTCCAGCAGAGCACCTGCTGCTGACACAGCAGCACTCTCAGCGCGCGCTCTTCTCTCAGCACCGCCCAGGAGATCACGTCGGCGTCTGCTAAGCAAAATGTCCAGTTTTAAAGAAGCGAACCTACTCTTGAGGAATATTAACATTACATACAAAATTTTATACAGTATCTAGTAAACTTCAACACTGATCAGCGATCATGCTCAATAGCCTCAACAATTTAGAAGTGTTTAAATCGCATTAACTGCACTACAATACTGAGCTGACTTATCTACAATGTTTGCATAGTTTTAGCTAAGCCACAATACTGAGTCGACTCACTGGGAAAGTCTGCATATTTTCTCGGATGAGGATCATCGATGTTGGCCATGACGTAGAGCCTGTGTGTGGCAGTGAGCACAGCAATGCCAGTGCCTTGGATGCCCTCGAACACTTTAGCAGAGATCACTCCAGTGTCTTTGGCTTCCTGCAGGGGCACACTAAGTGCTTTCAGTATTAAGCATCTCTATGGTAAATCATTAAATTATTATACAAACAACAGGGGAAAGTAAGTACATCATCTCAATAAGGTTCTATGAAGAAAAGCGCCTTCTATATATGAAGTGAAAATATAAAAATTTGGCTAAAATAGCACAGAAAAGCTTTTTTCGATATGTACAAAAAATGTAACCTTGTAGAATGAATTTTAATTCTGCTGTCCATTGTTTTAAATAAATATCAGTCAAATATCATGTCCTGAAATTCTTCCTTGTGTAGAGAACACGCTAAATACATGTGACAAGATACACACATGCCGCAAAAGCATGGATTGGGATAATTCATTTTAGCTCCCTTGAAGGAAAACCACTGAAGTGACGTTGTAGTTACACTTCCCAAATATCAAAGATTTACCTGTACCATTTTCTTCTAGGGAAATAAACATATCTGTCCAATGTCATAGGAGTGTTTGTGGTTACCCAACATGTTTCTCACTTTATAGTTCCTGAGGGAAAAACACATACCTGTCCCATGTTGAAGGAGTGCTTGTGGCTGCCAAACATGTCATGTACGGCAACACTGCCATCCTGCTGCACACAAAGCAGGTCTTCAGTCTGGGACCAGCCGAGCTCCACCAGCACTGAACTGCCCCACTGAAAGCAAGTACAGGAATATGAGGTTGCTTTGTGAACATACAATATTTAACACATGATTGCTTCAAATGGCCAGCTCGTCACTATCCTGTACACAAAAATTAAAGTTAGTAGCATGTAATTATTTTCTATGCACAGATCTCAGTCAGTAGAATCTCACAGTTCTCTACACAGGTTTCAATAGATAGCTTGTTATTATTTGCTGCACATAAATTGCTTTTAGTATCATGTTATCCCCTATACAAATTTTAGTCAAAAGATTGTGACAAAATCTTGCACATAGATAGCAATTTGCAAAACCTATAGAGTGGTATCATGCATAATTTGAGGTAGGCAATTAGAAATACAAGTATACTCACCTCACACACAGCACTAAACTTCAATGAAACTAGTTAATGGTAAAGCACAAACATATTTCCAAACTATTACTGCAAGCAAGAAGACCGGGATATTTAAAAAACCAGCCACTGAAGCCTGATTTTTTTTCCAAAACTTTATTAAACTCTAACTGTTCAGGAGAGCGACTTCATTAGAGATCAAACAGCTCAGTTTTCTTGATCTCTGAAGTAAAAATGAATTATTTTCAAAATTAGAGAAAAGAATTACAATATTCATTCATATAAAAATCAAGCAACTGTTACAGCAAACTTTCTAGCCCCTAACATGAGAAACAACAAATCTGATGCCTACCATCATGATGCTCGCATACTGAGCACCTTTAACATGCTCATTGATTAAGTTTACCTAAATATTTAGGTTACTTGTATCACTCTCAAATGTAGAGCTTACCTTTATGGTCCCCAACTTGACGCCAGCAGAAGAAAAAATCACAACGACGGGAGTTGACGGACCATGCGCTGATCTTTTTTTGACAGGGCCTTTGGAGAGCCCATCCTGGGGCCATGTGAGGGCAATGGGGCCCCCATATGGAGCCCCACATAGAATCATTTCATCCACATTGATGCCTCCACCCCACTCTAGTGTGAACAGTTCAGCTTTCCTGAGTAAAAATGTACTTAAGAAAAATGGCCCACAAATCAAGCAGTAAATATTGTAGGTAACACATAATTCAAGCCTTTAAAACGGTAGGTAAGATGCAAGTTAAATACTTAAAGAGTAGGTAACATATAAGTCAAGTACCTAACATGATAAGTAACATGTAAGTCAAATACTTGATACAATAGGTAACATGGAAGTCAAGTACTTACTATGGTAGGTAACATGCAAGTCAATTAACATATATGATCAGCAACACGTTAGTCATACAATAGATTTGATAATGAACATAAACATGACAAATAAAATTTTCAACAGGACTGTTTGTAAAACAACTTAGCTGAATTAAAATCCTTTAACATTACACTGCAGCCGGAAATGTCAAATTAAGTGACATCATTCAAGCCAAAATTTCACACATCAAGGTTAATGCATTGTGCCATTATTAGTTATTTCTTTAACTACTCTCATTTTAAAAATACCTATCATTAGAGCTCTGGTCGGGATAGAATTTCTCATTCGATTTATGCACTTTTGAAAACTAGCCAAGCTGAATTCTTTAGCTGCACATTATTTGATACAATAAAAATCAATATGCATTTTGACTATTGGTACAATACAGATAGGCACAAAAATTAAAATGCAAGGACACCTGAATAGATTAGTACTATTTGTTTATTTGACCTACACAGTAGAAAATTAGAATTAAAAATTTCAGTAACTGTGAAATTCAGTATCCATACTAAAACCCCATTTTCATAATGAACTTTTTTAATAATTTACCATAAACCAAAAATACTACAAAATCCTCAATGTTTGCATAGGCCATTTTACAAATAAGCATTTAATAAGGATCTTAATATTCTACCTTAATTCAAAGGTGTCCCCAAAAAATTTGAAGAGAAATTACAATATAAAAATGAGTCTAAAAACCATTAAACTGCCTCAAATATGGTTAATTTTCCAACTCAGAAAGAAAACCCTAGCATTTGCTGCACCCACACATTGATTAAACAATTTATCAATCATAAAAAATATCATAATAAAATTACTCTCCAGAAAATCAAATCTCACAGCAACTATTATTATCACAAATAATAATAAGCTAAAACTTTATTATAACATGGAGGCTAGGTTGCTTTCATCTATCTAAGACTTGATATATTGGTTGCATAATTTTGGTAATTGGGATATTACTCAATTTACTGATAAAATTCTGTAACAATTCAGTTAGCATTGAGGTTTGGCCATGCAATATATGAATGGTAAAATCATCATGTATAGGCTTCAGAGCAGCAGACCTACAGCAGCATTGAAACATACTCATACAATAACTAGATTGAACAAAAAGAGAAAGGAAACATTGTAACCATACCTTTCTGAATACATTTGAGAGAAATTTCATACCTGTAAAAAATGTCATTACCAACTTGAGTCCAGTCTGCAACAAGGGCCATGCCTAATGCAGAAGTGAAGGTTATTTCTCCCAAGATGACAGGTGCACTCTGTAAAATATGAGAGGTATTAAACAACTGTAAATCAATTTAGACAACATCTGAATCTGAGTATCAAGCAAGACTTGTACATGAAAAGAGTGCAGTGGACCAAGATCACAATGATATTAACCATTGCTGCAGAATAAAAAAACTTTAAAGAAATGAGGCAAGGATGAAATTTACAAAATAATTACAATTTTCACATACTATAAGCAAATAGATAGAGGCTATTTTGGAAGTACTTAGCTATAAAAGATACATAGGTATGTAATATCACGCTGAGGTAATACCACAAGAGGGCATTAGCAACAATTTTAATCTGATTGCATGTGTGTATAATAAAAATATACAAAAATATCTGTACCTGATATATGCAAAATTCATGTATATTGGTAATTTCAAGCACCAACTTGTTTTTAGTAAAGGTGTAATTATAGAAAAGATGAAAAATTGTTTTCACAGGGCTAGCTTTTTCTAGGCTAAGAGGCTCACATTCCTGTATTTAATAAACAAGGAGTGAGAGAACGGCTTTGTCATTGAAAACATTGGTATTCATTTTTAAGAATTTCTGGGCTCCTTCTTCAAAACTTTTCTGAGGAGAACAAATTATTGAGTCATGAATTACACCTTGATGTAAATAGAATATTATTCTTGGATTGACACATGATGTTGGCACTGGTTGAAATTTGAAAATAACATAAGTCTTATCAAATATCTCACAATATTAGAAAGTAGAAAACATTTGATACACACTATATATCAGTCAGACAAATGACCAAGACTGAAATATATTTAAAATGCACTAGCTTATTAAAATTATATGAAATTTATACATTTTCAATATCATAACACCAAAACACTTATGTTGAACCTCAGAAATTATGTAAAATGAGAAAGAGCACACCATGTTTAATATTTACTTTACTGCAGCCAACTGCACAGAGCATCCTATTTGTCATACAACCTTCACTTCAGTGGCATTGGATAGGAATTATTTTTTACATAGGTGGTAGCTTATTTTCAAAAAAGTTTTGATGCATAGAAAATGCTACATTGCAAGATTCAAACCATTTGTGTACTATACATTAACATTTTACAAACTTTATAGAAATACAGATCACAATTTTTATAAGTTTTTGTGGCAACATGTCTAATGCACAAAAAACTTTTCTAATCTAACCTTTTCTATTCTAACATAACCCTAACATAGCCTAAGCCTAACCCTGATAAACCTAATGTAACCCTTACATAACTGGAAGGAAGCATAGGAGCAGGAGACAGGTTGTACAATATACAATTTTTTTCATCTTTTTATCTTATCATTAATCTATTGAAAATAGGTTTCTGCCACTCCTGAAAGAAATTCTTAGATAATGTCACTAAAATGAAGGCTATATAATAGATAAGAGACACTATGTGCAGTTGGCCATAGTAAAGAAAATATTAACCTACTATGTGAAGTGGATGAGAAAAGCCAAAATAAAATGAAGGATTTTACCACAAAAATTTGCTAGACATTTCTTCACCTTCTTAGAATTATCAAAACAAAATTCCTCTACCTAAAGGCTTAATACTGATAACTTTTATTAATGTATTGATGTGCAAAAGTTTCAATACGATGTCCAAAATTATAATTTTTAGTGCAATTGACAATTTTTAATGCCTGATTCATTGTCATGCTGCAATTATGTTGCAATGCCTGATTAATTAGAATACTACAAGAACTTTACAGTGCTTGTAACATCATCTAGGTCTTTAAATTAAGTTATGAGTTATATGCGTTCCCCATTAACTAAAATATTAACCTTCAAATGGCACATACACGAGTTTTGAGTAGCAGGTCCACCATATCCTAAGTTAATATCAAGAGGAATTATCTCATTTACACTTTTTTGGCCGTATAACTGCCCTAAAATGACAACTGAGTTTGCGTGCATTATCTAAATAGTTCGGAACGTAGAGACATAAACTTGCGTCATATTTTGTAAAGGAATTAAACATAAATACAACTAAAACATAAACACTCACGAACGATTGGGTAACTCCTGATGACGAACAGTATAATGGTAAAAAAACGTTTGACTTTCTCACTGCGCTAACTAACCTTCCACTATTTTTTTATGTAAGTACAACCCCCTTGTGTCAAAGACTGTCAGTATTTGCAAAATTGTAGCAGTAGGTTGACGCTGGCTGAAGCTGCCAAACGTAGATTCAGCAGAAGTGTATTTTTTATCTAAGAAGTGTATTTTTATTTAGCCAATGCGCTAAAAACATTCTGATTGCAAATAACTTAATTCATTTAATACATAAAGTGATCGGATAAAATCAAGTACGCGGCTTGTCAATGATTCACAATGAGCATTCGTTACCTCTTATAATATTCACTTAAGAGAAAAATTCGACCAAATAAATTATCACGCGCGAAGTGCGCATGTGAATACATATGTATCCATAAAGTCATGAATGTCATGTTCTACTTCTTACACACAATCACATATGAATACGCATAACATTATAAAGCATCCATGAACCGGAAGAGCAGATGTACCTATTTCTACCTACTGAATGAGTTCTAAGTATTTTATAAAAACTAATTAATGCTGAAAAATTTAGGTTAATTTATTGAGGAAATGTAATATTTCGCTGATAAATTCCCGGTTATGATCGTCATTTTGAATTAACGCTTCTTCAGTGGGACATCTGCATGTCGTACTGTCTGTGCATTAACGAAATTAAACAGTTATTCAAGTTATTGAACAGTTATTAAATAGACTAATTCAAGTTTACAATATTGAAAAATACCCATCATTCACTTTATACGCAAGAGGTCTTTAAATGACTGATTTTTCATAAATTCAATTTCTTGTATGATTTCGTTGATGATATTAGTAAGAGTAACATTTTTACTTTGAACCTTCGTTTTGTTTACTCAACATAAATTTGACTTTCCCGCTAAGTTTGTTAGACGACCCGTTTTAATTTATTAAATTAACGTTCATATGGTAAATACTTTTTTCAGAACAATAGCTTGTGAAGTTGGAGTACCATTTTGCGACCCCAACACCGGCCACGATTTAGGACACTGGATAAAAAAACTAGATCGAAGAAAAAAGTTTCTTTTACTTTTAATTTCTCACCCATTCTACTTAGAGACCTCAAATTAGTTGCAAATGAAGCCTCGTAACTTT
>VOMN01110869.1:0-21949 GCA_014899125.1 Orchestia grillus
GGAGGTGCCTGACAGCTGTTCTGGGGCTGACATCAGCTTGTGTTGCTCCGTCAGACGCCTCGCAACGTGGCTCCTGTTCAACATTTCTTCACGAGACGCAGGGTTCATTCAGAAGGCCTATGACGACCTGAATAAAACTTAGTGTGCTCCTTGCGCTCTCTGCGGAATTGTGCAATCACTATATTAATAGCAGAAAGGGTAATGAAAGATTTTAAGGTAATTTGCGTTGACCAACACCCCTTCATGTTAACCCACGATACGACCTAGCTGAAATTCGAATAGGTCTGATGCTTCTTGGGTTTGTGGCCTGCTTCACCACTCTTGTATGTATTCTAAAAAAAACATAGTCAAATACAACATTATTATCAACTTGGAATAACATTTAGCATGAAAAAAAAGCAGAAATACATTTTTATTAGTATTTATTCAATTCTGTCATGTCTTTAGATACGCTTTCCGGACTTCAACATTTCGTGCCCACTTGGCTTCTTTCAATTTTCATACCTTTTTTGTTATCTTTTCTTTTCTTCCTCTTACTTGTCAACTTACTATTTTGGTGTAGTGCGGATCCTGTGTCGGGACATGCGCTTAGATTCCTCGTTCTCTGTAGTCCGTAAATACTAAATGGTCCCTTCTCTTTGGATCACATTTCATGAGGATTGAGAGCTTTAAACCACGACTATAATTCTAATAAATGCACATGTGATATTGTAAAGGGCAACTTCTCTCCCTCTTCTTTTTCCACGTTCTAGGTAGTCGACGCGTAAAAGCTCTTCCAATCAAGCACCTCTGCGGCTAAAGCATGAGTAATTCATGTTCAGTTTTCATTTTTCATCTCGGTAAGAAACTCACTGCCAACATCTGAACATCTACGAACGAAAGTTTGAATAGAACCCTACATGTGTTATACCGAAAGCTTCTTATTCTGACAAGTAGGTCTTGCTATTTGCTGATGTTGCTGCTCAATGTTTTATAGTTACGACAAGCATAATACTTTGATGATTTAATACTTTTTTGGGGCTATCCATTGAAGGGATCTTGGAGGAGTTTGTATTCTGGACGACGGCTGCCGGCATTGGCATATAAGCTCGTAATTGGTTGAAAACAGGCCACCGAACCCTGGCCTTTGCGTTTGATGATTATCAGAGCGCTTCCTCAATAGCCCAGCTCTGAGGCCACTAAATTGAGGCCCGGCCGCTTTGACGGGGCATGGAGCGAGTCCAAAATAAACTCCGCCTTGGCGCTACATGCAATTTTGTGTTCCCTCACGAAAGTCGCTCGTGCATCTCTTGATGGGAGCTGATTTGGTGGTCACCGTGATTATCCACTCACCTTGATTCTCGACTTGATTCTCTGGATTCTCTTTGTTCTTGAGCTCAGTTGTGTTTTTGATTTGCTGGCCGTATGATATTTGGCGATCGATAAGCATTGTAAAGCAACATTTCGTCTGGTCTGGTTACGGGAATTAACGTCAATGTACTTAAGTATATTGTGCTATAGTCGCTCTGACTCTCTACATCCGCAGAATGAAGCCTCGTTGAATTCCTGTTGTATGCTAAAGCTCCCGTCTTGATCCGTTTAGATTAGTCGAGCTTTTTTTCGTTGCTGCGAATTGGGTTTTCAATTTGATGGAACGGTCGCTGTCAATACGACGGGAGTTAAGATTTGATCCTACTTTTCCTTTGTTTCATTTATAACTCTGTGCTCGTATTTAATGTTGATTTGGAGATGCGGTTGACGTGAAGGTGTGTACATTGTTCGCCCAATAATTTTAGCATCACTGATATTTTTCCGCTGTTTCATCCCCGAATTAAATGCTATTTAATTCGTATTTTCTGTAGCATTTTTCAATAATATTTCAATTAATCGTAACATAAATTCTTTATGATTTATAAAAAAGCGCAATTCGAATAATGAAATCCAATCTAGATATATCTCACGCCTTTGTTATGTTCTCTCGCGCGGTGGAAGGATAAACTTATATTCTGCTAAAGCTTAAACCAATTCTACATTTCTGTGCTCAGTTTGCCACACTGCAGTGCGAGGCTCAGAACAAGTGATTGATTAGCTCTGAGTGTGGCAGACTGTAAATAGTTGGACAGCAATTACACTGCTGGAACATTGTACAAATTACAACTCGGACGACTGAATTTTATTAAGAGAGTCTTCTGTGTCATTAATTTTTCTTCGTGTCCATAATACGCTGTACGTAAAGTGTGAGACGCTGTGCAGCTGTGTCCGGTAAAGAGACATGGCAACGATGTCGTTTTCTTGTGTTATTGAACGCGTCTGTCGTGATGCAGCTGCCTGTGACGGTGAGGTAGTGTCGTGGTGAGCAGAACAGCGAGGTTGGAGCAAGAAATCTCCGCTTGCTTTGTGAGTGCAGACTCAAAGCTGCAGATCATAGTTGTTAAATTTGTAAAAGTAGGCCCTCAGTGACTTGCATCTCTTAATTTTGATAGAATATTCTTGCGCATTCTGCCGGAGAAAAGTAATGCATGGGGCAAGAAAGCGTGAGATACATAAGGTCGTACGTAGAAATGAAGTTCCTGATACTTGCGCTTTGGAAGTAAAATTACTTGTTTTATAAACTCCTTGTCTTGTCCCCGCTTGAAGTTATCGCTGCTGAGAATAACTACTCCTGCCAATTTATTTGGTAATTACATTCAAACGTGACCCCTGGGTGGGCACTGTTAGGTTACCTCAGGTACTTCTATCTTCCGTACCCACTTTGCTTCTATGAATTTTTACGCCTTCTTTTTTGGTAATTCTGTATCTTTTCTTTCTTTTCATTCTCACCTGCCTGTTTCTATGCGCAAGGAATTCTATGCTGAAACACGCCTTGTGCACACGTTCCCCGTTTTTTGTAGTCCATACTCGATAGAACCTTCTTTCCTCTCCTAAAATCACCTTTCATGTGGATACGGCGCTTTAAACCAGGACTATTATAATTGTTATTATAGTACGCATTCATCTGTTGCTATGTCATATTTAATTTTCATATTTCATATTCGGCCTTCATCTTTTGTATTTTTTGTTCTGAAATATCTATCCACTGTATAAAAAAAATTTCTGATCCATAGTATCTTTTCTTCAGTTTTTATGCCGCTTTGTGACTCTTGAGACGCTACGAATGATGTGCGAAGAGCAGAAATTTCTGAACAATCACGCGTGGTTTATGCGATTGGTTCAGCAGCAGTCACGAAGCTCGTGATTGGTTCAGCAGCCGTCACGAAACTCGTGCGAGATACGTTTGTTTTGGTTGCTTTATTTATGATCTACGCGATTTCTGTCTTACCGTATTCGAAGAATTGTAACCTTGGAGCATTCTAAACTTTCAATTCGGTCGTACATTAAATGCACTGTTTCACATCCGTCGGTAGGTCTTGTTTTATTTTTCAATTGGACGGTTTCACTTTTTAAGTGTTACGAGAGAAAAAACCGCATACAGTAAAATTGACTTTGCGATTGATACTTTAACATTTGAGAAAGAACAAACATAATGGCTACACCTGCTGCACACATGGAGCTAAATCGCAAGTTTGTTCAAACTCAACGTACAAATGCTCTTGCATTTGTACGTTGCATTTGTTGAGTGAATACTATGTACTTTGAAAGAATGTTCAGGGGCACCGGAGTGCGAGTGGTGCAGAGGTCGTGTGGGATGTGAGGCACCGGAGTGCGAGTGGTGCAGAGGTCGTGTGGGTTGTGAGGTACCAGAGTGCGAGTGGTGCAGAGGTTGTGTGGGTTGTGAGGCACCGGAGTGCGAGTGGTGCTGAGGTCGTGTGGATTGTCCCTGTGTTAGTGTAGTCTACTCCATAGCCCAAGTTGCTTGCCTCGTAGTTACGAGGTCCCCGGTTCCATAACCCGAGGCGGAGTTCTTTCCTTCGGAAAGGAAGGTTAAATGCACATTCCTAAAAAGGACGGCACATCAGCGTGGCCTGGGACGTGCGTCTGAACAAATTCCGAGGTTTCCAAGGTGTTGTGTGAGCCTTGTGGCACTCGTGGTGTGGGAGGCGCCCCTCAGACGGGCGAGCAGCCGAGGGTGTGGGAGCGATGCGACTTGTGCTGGTGCGTCCATGAACAAGGGGTTGCGCTGTCAGCGCCTTCTGCAGTGATTTGGATCAGGACTCTTCCACCAATAGTTTTTCTCATTTTGAGAGTGGAGACTGACCTGAACTTAAATTTCCTGCTATTGGAGGGGAAACATTAAATTAGGTAAGGTTTTAACCTGTCGCTCAAAGGTTGTTGCGAACTTTCATATCATTATTTAGATTTATATTTTTCATTTGTACTCGAGGACTCGAAAATCGATGCATTTCTCTCATCAAATGCTTGTCCGGTGAATGTTGGAGTAGTATTTTTCAGTCATTGTGAAAGAGGTGTCAGAAAAGAGGTTGCTCTATTCTTAGTTCGTGTTCCTTATGAGGCACATAAACTAATGTTATTAGAAAATAAAACTGCGTTACACTAAAACTCGAATTATTCTTTCTGCTCGTTTTGTCACTTTCTTCGTCCCGCTTTGCCTCGTTTTCTTGCCAACATTCCCTCGGTTTTCTGTGCATTTGCTTGGCTCAATTGCGTTCTATTTTTTTCACTGCAGTGTCGGTGCTCGTCCGTCCCTTATTTTTTATCGGGCACGCGTTTCTTTCCCAAAAATGAATGTCTCGCAACAGAATTCTACCTTGACAGCGTGCGTCTTGAGGTCTGGGCGTCTTTCACGTATATTTATTATTCAAACGAAAAGTTTGACCTTTTCGAAGTTATTGAGTGAATATATATACACAATACGAATTATTTTGACAGAGTGAAGATTTCAGAAAAGACACATTTACAGTACATGTTTCATGCAAAACAAACGCTACAGACCGCAGTTGAAGAATGAATTCATCTCTTGTTTTTCGAACGAGTGTTAAAGCCTTTCTGTTCACTGAGTTTCTGAGTGTTACCTGATTCGCGTCCATTTTTGGCGTGTGAAGGTGTGGTCTTGAGCAAGAGGGAATAAAGAAACATCCAAATGTAGATTTGTACTCCTATGTACTAGTTCTCTGATACCAAGAAATGATTCATTTTCTCTTTCAAATGTAGAGTCAATCTACTAGTGGACGTGTTTGAGTGGCACCTGAGACCCGAGTGGTGTGGCGGTTGAGAGCCGTTCCTTGTCGCAGTCATTCGTCAGGACTGAGCTGGAATATTCATAGGACTCCTTCCCTTTTAAGGGCCAAAATTGGATTTGATGTCTTGCGAATGTTGTTTCTAACATGGAAGTCCTGTTCGTTTCTCGCCGACCGTTACCGTCTAGTTGACATTCCAATCTCTATTTCTCCTCCCTGCTGTAACAGAAGTTTGAATATTTTAATATGTTGCACTCTCTGTCAATGCATCTTATTCGTTTTTCCAATTTATTCGAAAACTGCTTCATATAATTATCTTCATGCTTCAATTTTTCCGTCATGCATTTCTTATATTCTGTCATAATATGATTAACAATTCTAGAATCCTGGGATGATAGTGAACCGTATTCTGGCATTACATTTGATGCTGCTCAGTTCGATTTCGTTTTTTGAGCTCACGTTGATACCACAGAAAAAGAATGCGATTGGAGCGAAGCTTTCCCCTGCTCGTCATTTGAATAAATTCTGAGCTACAAACTCTTATTTCATTAGGTCTGCGAAATACGGTCGCTACACAGACTCACACCGGCTTCAGTATTCCCTTTGATGGCACAACACGCTCTTCTTATCGTGACGATATATTGACGTAAGAGTCTTTTGTTAGCGGCGTCTCACGAAGCAGGTGAGGCACGCAACTAGCAACTTGAAATCGTGGGCTAAACTTCGCCATGTTGACCCAATCACCTCGCATGTAACGTATTAAAACTGACGTCTCTTAATCCACGAGCCTCGCATGTCGTAAAAACTGTCTTGTATCTCACAGGTTCGCATGTTGACGCTGCCTGAACGTTTGTGGTTGTACGGAGCTGACGGAGAATCGAGCTTGATTTTTTTTTAAATCTGGGATTTTTTTTCTGAGGCGATGCTTATCAGCCTTATTTATCAGCGATAAGAGATCGCGGCGGATAATAACGGACGAGTCGACGTGGCTTCAGTTAGAACTGTACGTCTGGAGTGAGAGGTCCGTGCGAAGGGCTAAAGAAACGTTTCTGTTTCCACTTGGTATGACAACGCACGTCGAAAGTTTCTGTCCTTGCTCCTTTACTTGCATGAATATCGTTTTGATACTTTCGATAGAGCGGAAAAATTTTCTCCTGTTCAGCTGTGCCCCGCTAGTCCACTCACAACGGAGGATGGTGGCATTACCACCCTTCTTCAGTGTTTGAATGCCTACAGGGTCCTCGTGCGTGGCATCTAGCTGGTGTCTATAATACAGAAATGTGGAGTTATCTTTCAAGTGTAGCTATTTTGCCGCTCACGTCACGTGTCTGCGAGACTTATGTTGAGTGAAATACTCGCTTCCTCTGGTAGTTGGACGTCGGCGCGTAAAGAATCGTCCTTCAACTTGGTATAGGGACCGAGTGCTTCTCAAAGAATGGATATTTTTTGTGCGCTATGTCAACACGAGTTTTTTCGAAGTGTACTCGGATGTCATTTTACGGATTACGTATCGTTTGGAACATTCATTTTAGTTATATTACGCATTTGTTGGATGCCTGTAGGAACCCTTGAAATACAGTTCTACAATAAAACTGTCAAATCATGGTAAATAAAAATTAAACCTTCAGTTAGCTGAAGGTCACTAACTGTATTAAACTTTATTACGTGCGTGTCTGATATGTTATCATTAAATTTTCTAATTGGGTTTTCAGAGAAGCTTTTTAAGTATTTCCCCGCGGCTAGTCATATTCAACTGAGTTCTTCGCAGTTATTTCCTCAAGTTGTACGGGAATCACACAACAAATTCGACTACTAACAACCCTGAAGAGTAGCTACTAAGCTATGCATGTCAGGCTACATCGTTCCTGTACCCATGAACTCCAGCCGGGGAAGCATCTTGATGTTGTTGAAGGTAACTAAAATAAATGAGTCCAAAGTTGCCTGGCATAGCCGCTCATTGGACCCCGCTATGTTGCGTGCACTTTCTAAAAGGTTCATGACAGTCTGCGCTGTCGATGCAGTTTAGAACGAAGCGACCAGCATTTCAAGCGGCCCAACTCTCGCTGCCATAACTTTGGCGGGCTGTCCTAACTTGGAGACCAGCAACATCGGTCACCGCTGCGCCAACTCGCCTCTCTCCAATGACTTGCCTGTGTAGGGCCGTGCCTCATCCACCTTTCAATAATAGGACGTGCTCGACCTCCACCTTCCCGGCGACTCGTATTGACAATGAACGACGAACATTTTCGGTGCACCCATGAGAACAGAAAACTTTTCACGTTCCTTAAACAGTTGTGGACGGCGAAACTGGTCGTATTTCTTCCAGTTTCGCATGCCGTGAAATTTTTTTTCATTGTGTTGTTATTGGAAAGGCCTCGAGGATAATCGATGCCTCTCACTGCCTCTACGTGAGGTGCGCGTTAAAAGCCCCAATTTCTGAGAGTTTAGAGCCTTGCTTTGCGAACGATGGATATTCCTTTTAGTGATCCCGACGAGGCGTTTGAGAATTTAAAAAATAGCCGCGTAGAAGGGGTCTGAACTGACTTGTGTTCTTCGATGTTTCGACTATTGCTGAACTACGTGAGATGCTATAGAATTCTAAGCGTCTTTCATCACTATCTCGGTCTCTTGAGGAAAATACTGAAGTAAAGTGTCTTTTTATCGTTTTTTGACGTATCGGTGCTCCTTAGATGTGTTGGTGATCTGCGATGCCTAGGTTAGCTTTAGTAGCAATTGTGGTAATTTAATGTAACTTCAACTATAGAATGTCTTCTATAATTTTTTTCTACGTTTTCTATGAAGGAGGTGGTGGTCCACATGAAGTCCTACTCCCGCCATTTGCTGCCAATCACTTAATTTCTTGATGCCTTTTTGAAATATTTGATCATAGAACAATGGATGAAATTCCCCCATTGGTGTGTCATTATTTTAGGGCGATGTGTTTCCGAGTTTTTCAACAGTTTCTCACTCCAGAAGAGTATGTACATCACTTAAGAAAGTTGTGCTTCGTTGAGTCATTTATTATCAGTCAGTTCCCCAGCTGCATCGAATGCGATCTCATGAGAGCGAAAACCAGGGACCATTTAATATGAACTGGAGAAACCGTGGATTCTATGTACAGGTGTACTTCCACACAAGATCCCCTGCACATCGAAACAAACAGCAAGTTAAGAAAGGAGAGAAGAAAAGATAAAGAAACATTAGCGAAGAAGGCGCGAAAAAAAGGAAGAAGCAAAGTGGGCCCAAAAGAGGTTTCGAAGGCTTGGCTAGTGCTAAGGTAACCTAATATTGTCCCCCTGGGGATGCTAATCCCCATAGCATATGATAGACAAACCTATCCAACCTAACTAACCTAACCCTATAACCTATGGCCTATCCTATGCCCTCGGAGGGGCTCGTTCTATCATTTCAAAATCACTCACTGATGATTTTACTTCACGAGTTTTTAGTCTTCTTTTTTTGAAGCAAGCTAATTGCTTTCACAAAAGTAAAAGTTTTTCTCTGCAAGAGGGGCGTTTTTCTGTAAGTTGTGCGAGTCTTTTTAGATGTGTGAGGATGCTAATTCTTTTAGTTTATAATCTTGTGAGGAAATCAGCTTCGCTAAGTATTTTCTTGGAAATTGTTTTTTGATGTTACAAATTACCAAGCGCCGACTTTCTATAACGAAATTTTAAGCAAAGTTCATCGAAAACGCAGCGCTTGGCTCAGAAACTTATCAGCTGATACAGGAGGCCAACCGAAGTCGAAGTACCGAACCAGGAGAGGCCTCCAATTGGTTTGGAAGTTTTTTTAGACTTGTGGGAGTTTTGTGTCGTTTCCGGGGCCATTACGTGCTAGTTTTATTTGAGAGCGCCTTCATTTGGACCTCCAGTAAAGCTCGTTTTATGGTTTACGAGCCGCACTTTTTGATCAAACTTGCCATGGTTCCGAGGGCCTGGCAGTGAATGTTTACGGCGCCTCGTGAGCACTTGCCCTCCCACTAAATTGATAGCTTTTTCTTCCGACCAATCGCCCTCAGCGTCAGTAAAAGGATGCCCATGCTGATCCTCTCAACGTACTAGCCTCACCTTACGTCGATAGTTTGTATTGCTTTCGGCCAACTCTGAAACATCAGTTTGGTGCTCGTGGTGGATGTGATGAAAGTAAATCAACAATTTCCCAAAGTTACCCTGCGTTTGGATATGGTATTATTTACCGAAATATTTAACCTGCTGTAAAGGTTCTGCTAAAAAAAAATCTGTTCAATGTACCTCCACAGGGAGTTCAAATTTCTGACCTCGTCTCGTGCCAGAAGATACATTAAAATGTCGGTCGTCGTTGAGACATTCGTGATTTCTCGTTGCGTGGTTCCAGGTACCGACATCAGACGTAATAACGCAGAACTCATTAAAAGCTTTGGTTTTAAAGATTTTGGTTTTAAGTTAATTTAACCTCTCCTTCTCACATGCCCCGCGATGTGGGCAAGTTTCATGCGCTGTTGCTCGCCGTTCTCGTGCTACAGCTTTCGTGTGCGGAGGTATTCTTTCTTCAATCATTTCTCAAGATGACAGCTACGAGAGTTGCAAGACTCGTTGTTGAGGTAGCGAGAAAACCGTGATCTTTTTTTTCGTGTGAAACAGGCATTCTTGTTTTTTCGACTCGTACATATTCTTTATGGTGGGATGCTTAATTAATAAACCAATGTTTGGGCATATGACGTGTTTGATGTGTTTCGATTGCAAATCCAAAACCATATTACAGGAGTATCAACTAAAAATATGTCGTTAATAAAACCCATTAGCACTTCAAAGAGTATCAATACATTTTGAATAAAGTTGCTTCTGCGTAAGGATTTTGTTAACCCTATAATTAATGTAACCCTCTGCCCGTTTTATTTTGGTAACTCCTCTTGCTCTAATGTTCGAAATCCTAGTATCCCTATTTTTGTAACCCCCGTGTTGCAGTTTCCGTAACCCTTGCGTGGTGTCATTTTTGTACACTCTAATTTGTGAAGCTCCAAATTGGGACTCGTTGACCTCAAAGCTACGACTCTGAATCTCTTAGCCCTCGCTGTTGAAGCACACAAATTGCATGTGACCACGGCTATTGTCGTCCCTCATTTCACGTCACGGCCACGATTTGAGTGCTGCTTATCGATCCCCTTGACCTCCGCGTCAAGAAAGATCTACTCATTATCCCTCACGGCCCTCGTTCTCAAATCTGGTCTTGTCAATCACTTCTATTCTCAAAAGAGTGGCACTGCGAAGTGAAATTATCGTTAGTGGCTTCTGCGAGGCGACTTGATTTGAGCGCCCCTCGGAAATATGTGGCATGTACCATCCAAGGCTCCAGGTTGGTGCAGCACGTCAGCGCTTACTTTTAGAACATTTCCATTGCAAATGGCAATGTGGAATACCGGTAGTGGGAATCAATTTCTCGTAGAAGGGGGATAGCGAAGTAATTGATGAAAAAGTAAGGTAACACTTAGTTCTATCGATGATATCATTTTAGCCCAATTTATTTTTGTAATCTGACTTGAGCCTTACGTTTGGAACTCCAGGAATCTCCTGATTTTTTGTTATTGTTGAGAAACCGAGACTTCGAGCATTCTAATCGGTATTTCTGTTGTATTTCTTTCTTATGACATCTATTAGTAATTGCTTTACCAGAAAAACCTGTTGGTAATAATTGAAAATCTTGAAACATCTTGACCACAATATCGTAATTCAGTCACTCTCTGCCTCGGTCTGGAAGTGGTGAGCTTTTCTCGTTGATACTCGGCTATTAAGTTCATTTTGGGGAACGTTAAATAGTTTATTTTCCGTCTATTCATTATTCATCCTTTGCTAGATTTTTTGTCGTTCGTTTTATTTTTATTATCCATCGTTCTTTATATTATTCATTATTCATTGTTCGTTATATTATTGACTATCATTGATTACATTATTCGCTATGCATTTTTCGTTGTATTATTTATTCATCATTCATCGTTTGTAATATTATTCACTATTCATCGTTCGCATTAGTATTCATTATATTATTCCTCATTTCTTTCACGCACCACGTGGTGTCCCACACGCTGTCGCTCCAGAATGGCTGTTGGCACTGAGTCCTCCGACTGCAGTCGAGACCTCGTTGCGTGACCTACGTCACTCTGTTCTTAGAACTTGAAATAAGATCTTGCCATATTTCATTATTTGATTTTATGGATACTGAATAGAATTTAAACGCGTGATATTTAATTTATTTAAATAGACTTCGGTTTTCAGCCACGTTGAATATCTTTTTGCACCTAGTTTATGCATGGCATGGCACTTCCGAGAGGCTGTAGCGTTTATACATTATGAACGGACTCTGTGTTCATTCTGTTGGAAAAGAAACTTTTTAAACCCGTTTTACCCAAGGGATGAAATGGCTAAAGTTAAGAGTATTTATGCATGTTTTCATATTTTACGTATGCTTAAAATCATGAAACATCACGAAAGTGCACCTTCCTTTCGTTGTAAGCACAAATTTTCAACCATGTTTTTACGTGGATTTGTCATTTACGCTTTATTTTGTTTTTAATGCTCTATGATTATGTTCTTGTACTTACGCCCTGCTGCGCACATTTCGTTGCTGTATTGAGCCTCCAAGTCGAGACCTTGCGTCAGCACCTTCAAAAGTTCCCGGCTTTGAAAACAGTAATTTAGCCTCTTCATTATGCGCTAAGTTATACTCGTGTTTCTCAAAATACTGACACGAATGAAGATATATCTAGCTTGCAGATGAACTTAGTCCTTAAAAATATTTTTTAGTCGTGCATGTATTTCAAGAACTTTCATTTCAACACTTGCCATTACTGGGAAAATGTATCTCTCGTCTGACAGTTGATACTCCGGTAGTCACTCATGGATACGAGGCTGGTGTTCAGAGGTAGCAGTCGAGTCATTGGCGAGCGTAATGATAAAATCAATACGCTGACGGAGACAAAAGCTTCGTGAGAGGCGTGCGTTGCTGGCGCCGCCGATTTTCAGTACCTGATCGAAACAGGCTGTTACGAGCACAAAGACGGCCCTAGGCAATCGTCGACAACTTTGTTCGCCTGACGAGGTAATCTGATACACAAAGAGGCGTCCTTGCTGACTTTCGAGAGCATACCATCCGTTTGGATTGCTACGTCAATTGAACATTTTGTGAACTTTCTTGCTTTGTTGTCTGTAATTTAGAACTATAAGTGTGAGGGAGTGAAATCAATCGCTTCAGTAAACTGGTGACGTTTTCTACAACAACCTGCACTCTTCTCTACCCTGGGACTTCATTTATGTCAGAGCCTTTGGTGTCGATGCCTTCAAATATTTAACGATCTTTGTCTCCATCTTCGCGTGCACAGTGTAAGGTTAGATCAGACTTGGGTTTAGAGGCATAACGTCAAATAGAGTTTTACCTCAAGGTTTTAGGGTTGTTCTCGCATCTTCGACTTCACTTCAGGGTTCAAAATTATTTTCTACTTCTTTTTCTGATCGATAAAAGAATTGGGTAAAATCAATTAAATCATTATTTTTACCGTGCATTTTTCAAACTCTAACGCATATAGTAAATGTATGGCATTTCATGACTACTAACACTTGAAGGACAGATGGGTCATTATGACCCATCTTTCTAAATAATTATTTGGAAAGATGGGTCAATTCCACTTCCAATTATAATTGGAAGTGGAATTGAAAATTTTCACCCATGAGCCCTTATAGTATACCTTTGATACCTTGGAGATGTTTGGGCCTTCACGCCCGGGTCACACTGGGGTGCCTCCGCTTTGTAAGCAACTGCTAATTTCATGTATTATAGATTTCAGCACATCGTCGGCCTTCGAATCGCTCAATCGCTCGGTTGTTGAGCTAGGGCCTGGCTATCGCATCTTACACCCTGAACAGCGCCCGGCATCTTGGCCGGATGAGTTTCGAGTCCAATTCGTGCGTTGTTGGACGCAGTTGTAAGGCGAAAATTAATGTCGATTTTGGCAGTCATTGAGGCCAAGCTGCCAGACGGCCATCCGCCTCTTGGTCAAGTCAACGTTCTCGCTGGATATTAAACTGAGGAGCCACGTAAGACAGAAGCTTCGCTGTGTTTGTTAGTTGCTCTTTATCTCGACTTGATTAGGGTCTTGTGACGGGCCTTATCTTGTCTCAGTCTTGGATGCTACTTCTTTATCTGCGAATATACATACATCGACGAAGTATGTAACATATCTAAGCCTTAGAAACGTATTTGTGGCGGTGCTTTGTAGTGACTCTGACTTAGTGGAGACTGAACAGCACTGTGTGACTTCGAACGCCACTGTGTGACTTTGAACGCCACTGTGTGACTTCGAACGCCACTGTGTGAATTTGAACGCCACTGTGTGACTTCGAACGCCGCCACTGCGTCACTGTGAGCCTCCACAAGTTTGACATCAGACGCCTTGTTGACTCCTTGCATATTTGCCACGAGTTACTCTGCCCGATATCGAGAAAACTGGCGCTGCTGCAAACGAAAGAACTGGGGCTCTGCAGACGCTTGTGAGCTGCGCGCTTACAGGATCGTGCGCATCAGGAAGTTCTGACCGCAGGCCGTAATCTAGCGAATTTGTCTCACGGCTAAGCCCACTCTATTGAGGTGCGAGGTATTTTTCATACCCATCATTGATCCAGTTGATTAATCAACTTCATCGCTCATACAGGCAGGCACGTATGTGAAGCGTTGGCGCTCTTAGGTACGTCTATTAAGAGCTCTCTCATTGAATGTTTCCACGGCTTTTACAATTTTGGGTAACATCTGAGCTGAGGTACGAATAAAGAATGAGCTTGATCCCTCATTCGCATCGCAAATACGCTCGCTTTCCTGATGGTTCGTTTCTTCTTTGAATATTTTCAATCCTCTTTGTGTTTTCAAGGTGTCTCATGAATATCGTTCTTCTCGTATTGCGGCCCACGACTCTTTTAAAAATGTCATTTCATGGGCAATTTTTTCTCGCGCTTGTTCTGTATTATCGCTAACGAATGTCTCTAAATATTAGGCTGGCAGAACTGCGGCCATTAGCAACAACCTCCCCAATGTTGAGCGTTAGTGTACGTTATGCAGAGCGCTGTAGCGTGTGTGGACTTTACTTGCTTGTTCGTTACGTTGTGTACTTAAATTTCAGTTTTAGGTCTTTTCCTGGGGAAAACTATAATTTCTCACTCACTTTTTCTAACTAAACAAAATGGAAAAAGTCTAGTGCCGAAATTTTTCTTTTGTGGTCAGGTCAATGAATTGGTGAATTTACCTTTCTTTCAATATAATGCCAGTAATAAATATAATAAAAGTATAATACCAAAAAATGTAAGCAAGTGAAGTTCCTTAAGAATGCTGCATATATTCAATTTTTTTTTATCGGAAGAGGAAAAACAATCATCGGGAAAAACAATTGTTGCGTAGTGTCATAGGGACGATAAAAATTCTGAGTTTTCAACCCAATTTCCTGGTGACGCGCCCTCTGTTACTCCGTCTATGTCGAGCCGCGTAGCCGGTCGGAAATTCTGCTTACAAAAATCGTGTAGTATTTCTCACCGTGGAGCAGTCAACTGAGGAAATTCTTCCAAAATGGCTCGAAAAGCTTAGAGGAATGAGAAAGATCTTTGTAGGAGTCTTAATCTTGTCTTCCTTATTCGAGGAGCATATTAGAGGCCAGAGGCCCATAGCCGCTTGGATTGCGTGGGCTCGTAATGATGCCAGAGGCACATGGTCGCCTGGATTGCGTGGCCTCGTAACGATGCTGTAATTGGCTCTCGCCAGCGTCTGTTTATTCGCCTCAGCGGCGCCTCCTGACATTCCGCCTCGTATGATCTTCCCTCGGAATTTTTTGAAATGTTCTTGGGAGTGCAAAGAATCAACGGCCTTTTTACAATTTTAAAATTAAATTTCAACTCATCTTTGCTCTGGAGACCATTATTACTTAGAAATAGCAATAACCTTTTATTCCTTAGAAGGATGGTAACTTCCACCTCAAATACTTAATTTATTGTTGAAAACGTTGATCATCTGATGGCTTGTAGTTCTTGGAATATTTATAAGGTTAAAAATTCTGTCAAATGAATGAGGCCACATTTATCGTCTCTTCAAAACGAAGAATGTCATTTACTCTTCTTTCAATTCCTGCTCTACCATTGTTTTCGAACGTGTATCTACTTCAATATTTTGGCCAGACTTGGGCGCATTAATTAAATTCGTACGAACTTGCCCGGTAAGAATGAGTTGAAATTTTATAAATTTACACGAGTTGAAAATTTCATCATTCCCTAAATGAATGTCGGCTGTTTTGAAGAATTTTTCTCTTACTAAGCTCAGATAAGAATAAAATTATTACCAAATCGATAGTAATTGCATTTTAGTTCCAAAATGGTTTCTCTCACTAGAAGAAGATGCGCGTGCTAGATTTTTTCAAATCCATCTTCTAATTTTTTGTGAAACATTTCTGCAAGTTTCGTATTTACATTCCCTTTAAGTTGTGCGTTTGATACCATTTACGACAGTCTTCAGGAAACCCATAGCAGACTCTCTAGCGTACAGGTGGTCCCATACGGAGTGTGCATGTGGCGTTTGCTTAATTTCCAAACCAGCTTGTCAGACTTTTGATTGTTGGACACAGTTTCATCATTGGCCACAAAATGCGTGCATGTCTAATCACGATGTTAACTTCCTATGGCACCATTTTTGATTCATATTAAAAAATATTTTTTGCATGAGCACCAGTCCTTAGGTGTGCTGGAGCGATGTACCTATGTCCCGTTCAATAAAAGATTCGTGTTCGAATGTTCGTTTTCATTAACTGTTAGTTTAATTTGTATGCTAAATGATTGTTGAATAATCAATTTAAATCGTCGCTGAGGCAGAGATTTTTATAGATGGATGCCTGAGAGCACGTCTACGTTGTTGCGTCTGTATACCGGCATTTTCCTGATCGCTTCCAAAGCCTTTGAGTGTGCGGCCTGTTTCTTTAAGATGATAATATATTAAGCATAGATGATTTTCGAACAAGTCTTGAATTTCCCTGAATTTTGCCATTAAATGTGGGTACTAGAGTCGGTTTTGAAACAGATTAACTATTTTTCCCATATTCATTATCCATTGCCGTTTTAGAGCTACTAATTTTATTGCTCATCATTTTTCATTATCAAAAACACCTTATGTGAGAAACTAATATTCCTAACAGCACCCAACTTTTAAACACATTTGTAAATGATCGCATCTATTCGGTGTACATACTTTTCAAATTTATCGAGTAAAATTCACAGAATAAAACAGCGAAACCGTTTGCTGCGCAGGTGTATCTCTTTCACAGTCGAATTGTTATGCAGACCTCAAAAATATCGGTCGAATGAACAGAAGACTGAGCGTTTGGTACCGACGGTAGCGTGCCACTTCATGCAGAAGTATTGTTGCTCTCAAACATGAATATATTTATGTGGAGCGCCGTAGCTCGGCTTTTGACTTCAAAGCCTCGATTTCTTTTGATGCGCACCGTCGCCTGCATTCAAACTGATCTCTTCCATGCCTGGGCCGGGGCGCTGTCTCTGTGTTGGTGGAATGAAGTGTTTTCTTCCAATTTGATTTTAAGAGCTTTTTAGGTCTATTTTACGCGTGCCGGCTCAGCCGAGCTCTACTTTTCGGTGATAAGGAACTAGTCCAAGCGCCCCGCCAAAAATGGCGGGAAAATGAGGTTAATTTCTTAAGATGCCCTCTTATGTACATGAACTCTGTCATGAAATAATGTTATTTTCATTTTCCCTGATACGGACTGTCTTCCCTGACAGTCTCGCTGATCAGAAATACAAACCCGGGAACTTTCTCCTACCTGAATCAGTATGAGCGTGACAGAGGGCCGGACGGACCAACCAAGCAACACTGGGCTATTATTAGTTTATGGGGTAGGGGGATGAGTTGCCGAGTAGCGGAAATTTGGTTCTGGCTTCCATATTTTGCGAGTACCGGGTGATCCGCTAAAAAGTGTGGATATTTTCAAATTTTATTACTCACTACGTATTCACCGTAGCGACTTGATTAAGGTATCATTCCAACCGTTAATTTGTATAATTTTATAAGTTGAAATAGTTTTTTTAATTAAAATGATAGTTTAGGAGCTGTTATGCAAAATAAAACGTTTTTTTCATTGTGCAAGTGGACCGTTCAAAGCTCAAACATGAAATCCTTTTCCTTGAATAACATTGTTAAAACAGGAAGAAAAATAATTATAAAGTATTTTTCAATTAAAAATATTTACTAGCAATATTTTGGTTGTACCTAAGTTTTGGTGATGAATATTCGTGTTTCTGGAAATTACATTCTTCAAAATCACTGGGTGACAATTCAATTTCAAACAGTGGAATTGAGTGCAAGCGGCGTCCATAAGTTACAGGCTGTAGTGGTGGCGCAGCAATTCTCGTACCACGAAATTCTTGCGAACCCTGATCAAGTTGCCGCGGTGAATAGGTCAAGTCGCCGCGGTGAATAGGTCAAGTCGCCGCGGTGAATAGGTCAAGTTGCCGCCGTGAATAGGTCAAGTCGCCGCGGTGAATAGGTCAAGTCGCTGCGGACGATACTTCATAAGTAAGAAATATTTGAAAATCCCGGCACTTATTTGATGAACGTCCTGTGAATTAAGATAAATGAACGTTTCTGCTTATAGGACATAACTGTGATATATGGAATATTGCGTTCATCTGCAACGACAACCGTTTAAAATGAGATGGAGGCTGTTTGGATGTAGAAGTATCCAGCAGTATGTGTTGGATCTCATTCTGGTTGTTGAAGTATTGCTCTTAATGTATGTAGGAACAGAACGTAGCTTTATCTAAACATAATTATCGTTGAGTCTTTTAACTGTAAATAATCGTCTTTGATAAGTTAGTAAAGGCTATACCTGCTGTTGTACTTAATATTATAGCGACTGATTCGCGAACTTCCTGATTATAGCGACTGATTCGTGAAGAAGTGCGAACTATCAGCTGTTTAGTTTCCTTTGAATTAATATGTACTTGCCATCTATTGATCCCTTCTCTCGTACTTGGCTCATTTCATGCTGCAGTGAAGTCTCACGTGACTGCCATTGATGGTTCTATTAGTTAAATACTTCAATAATATTTCATTTACGGGTACTGTGATCAGGTAGCAGTACGTATCCATCGAAAAACTCTGAAAATTGCGGCGACCGCTCAGGGGGCATTGGATCGGCCATAGACAATAGGGTGAGGTCAAGAAGGTTCGTCTATCCTGTGGTATTGAGACTGGGGTCCCAGGGAGACCCCCCTGGCCTTGAGGTGTTCTAACTTTCGTGCCCACTTCGCTCCTTTCCATTACCATGCCTCCTTCTCTGATTATTCTTTATCTTGTCTTCCTCATCTTTCTTAACTTGCCGTTTGTACGCGCGGACAATCCTGCGTGGGAACTCAAGTAAATGCTAACTGGTCCCTTCTTTTTGCTCCCTTGAGATCGCATTCTATGTGGCTAGGAAGCTTTAGACTAACTAATCATTCGATATAAAACTGCGGCTACGCCGACGATGTATTCGGGACTCGTATTGTTTTTGTTATGTCAGACTGATTATCTCTCTTTTTCAATTTTGCACGCAATAGTTCGCATATTTTGAACGTCACTGATTCATGTCAAATTCATTTGTACTCTTGCCGTGGCTTCAGCAACGTGAGGGAACCGCTGAAGAAAGGAAGGCATGCGCATCCGTCGTCTATTCTCGGTGGTTTCATTGTTGGCTTTGATCTCAGCGCTGTAATTATTGCAAATAGCGCGGCCGCGCGTGGTCTCTTCATTTAATGTGGACCATTTTAAAGCAGCCGCTCCTGAGATGTTCGATTAAGGGAGTTAAGAGCTAGGACTGCAGTAAGTACGTGGTCTCATTCGAAAGGGTGATAAGGATAAGGTCGAAACGTTCATTGTTTGAAAATTACTTTAGTCACTTTTAAACTTTGTTCCTGCTGCTGTCTTTTAATGAAATAATGCACCCGAGGGCGATTTTTGTTGCATCTGTTTCTGTTATATGTGTCTTCTGTCATTTGTAACTCATGGTTTAATCCTAGACAAAATGTACTTGCTCAAAAAATTAAAATATTCCAATTTCTATCAATTTGATTCATTTTATGGACTAGAATTATTGCGTAGCATTTGCCACGCCCTTAAAACTGTTGTTAACTAGTTTCCATTAGTGGTCAATACATTAGGTGATAGTTTCATCTGTTAATAAATGTGTGCCCATATTGTAGATGGCAATTATTAGGTATGTGACTTACTCCTAATGTTTTGTTCATTCAACCTCCCCATATTTTTTCCCGTCGGTATTTAATTCTTTTTCGTCTTAATATCATACCAAGATACTTCGGCAAAACTTCAAATCAGCTCATGTGCTTTCTTTCTCTCAAGTTATTCTTAAGAATTTGATGATTTAAAATACAGATTTCGTGATAATGGACCACCGACAGCTGCCCTTCCGTCCCGTTAACACGACCTGACGAACGCCAGCTGCTCTTTTTCCAGCGCACCGATAAATTCTCTGTTGAATCCATCAATTGCAGGGGTTCGAGAACGTTCGCTCTAATGGAAGTCATCGTTCAAGAGCTCGCCTTCTATTAACTTGACTGGAAACTTGTTCATTTCCCCGATTTCCATTTCCTATCCCGGCAATTTCCGCAGGAATTATTTCTGCTGGTAGATAGCTTCGCCTACGGCAATGAATCGTTTCATGAATTTTATCCTACGGCATGCCTTTACGTCTCGTTCGAGCGGGGGTATTCCATGTTTGTTTTTGCATAAATTCGAGAGCAGGAGGTCCATGCCGACCACTTTACATCCGTACCAAATTGTTCGAGGAATTTTCGGTATTTCCTAAATTTAGATGTATTTTCATGTTAATTATTGTGCTACAGTGGAGCGACTGCTACTGCTCCAACTGACGTGAGATTTTTCAGTTTTTTAATTGCTGTGAAGAAATGACTAGTGTACATACGCACCTGTCAATGCATATTGAAGACTCGGTGGACCTTTGTTTAGAGTTACGGGTTTTAGAGAGTGAAACAAAATCATGAGAATAAATTCAATGTCAGAAGTACAAATTGGACGTTCCCGAAATTATGCCCTGTCGGTTAGTGGACAAAGTTCCCTTTATTAATTGCTGTCTTTCGCACAAATATACCGTCTGATCACAAGTTGACACATTTTAATGTGACTTGTACAAACGGTAGTCAGAAATGTAGCTAGTACACTACGCATTACTTACCTTCCAGATGATTGCAATACAAATATTACGGGAATTTTCTTACCTTATAACATTTTCTCCATAGAGTGCCGCGCTAATCGTGGTCTTAATTTCAATCATAGCCTTTTTGTACGAGTTACCTCGTTCCCTCGCGAGTTCAACATTTAATGTCCAACTGAGGTCATTCTCGGTCGTTCCAGCTCGTTGATGCATGCCGCATCTACGTCTTCGACCGCCCGTAAATTAGTCTCATTCATGCGGACGTCAATTTTCTTCAACTGCGCCCACTGTGTGTTTTTCAGTCTCGAATTGAGCTTATCCACTCTTCTCACGCAAGAATGGCTGAGGTCGATCCGACTTCATTGCAACTTCAACCTGTTCAAGGTTCGACTGCTTTATTGCCCTGTTGGTGATTACCTTGAGTTGATGCATCACCGCTGTTTCGTATACGCAGTATTTTTCAGTCATTCACCTTGATAGTATGTATTGGTTGCCGTTTTTGTCTGGTGATTTATATGACCAGTTTGGGGCTGTCGATCCGTAAAAGTTGAGTTCCGCCAGCGTTACTGCTCCCAACACTTTCCTGAAAACCAGTGATCTAGTTTCTTTTTTTGACCTGGGTATTCGACTTGAAGTTTCCTTCAGCTTCGATCCATGAGGGTTTTCATTTCTCTATACGACTCTCCGTAAACTGTTTTTGTGAATATATTCAGAAATGATTCTTTTGTTACGATAGTAATTTTCGCGTTAGTTACTTGCAATCGGCACCTGTTTCTCAAAATTACTGTGCACTCCGAAATCTCGCTATTTTTTCTACATTCGCTCAAGAAGATCGTTTTTTCGTCATTGGCTTGTCGTAATTTGGAGTTCCTAATACGTCCATAACAAAATATTTGGGCCAAGCTTTCCTCTCGACCGCCTCACGACTCAGTGGTAGTCTCTGGAGTCCAATTATCCAAGCTGATTTCACGCGAGCGCAAGACGGTTGGGTCTTTGACTCGAGAATTTATAGTCTACTGTGAAGGACACCAGATCTTTTTATGGCTCTGCATACATAATGGCCTCGCAACCGAATTGTCCGGTGCTCGGACGAGGTGTCTCGCTCCATGCGACGCCTCGTGTGAATTATTGTGGCAGAAGTCAAGTCTTCTTGGCTCCTCTGTTTCTGACGCGGCCAGGTCTGCCGAGAACTTCTGGCTCATCTCGCCACATGTTAGTGGTGCTGTGCACGCAGACTTCAAGTAATGATACTCTAGTGTTTTCATTAGTTGTCATGTAATGTTTGTCATGTCAAGTAATGACATTTTAGGCAAGTAATGATTGATAAAGAGGTTCGTTTCACAATCGCATCGTATCTAGAATACTTATATATATAACTTTGCCTTTGGGAAATTTATTTTTTGTGTCAACCCTGCATTGAAGTAGGCCCTATTAAGGAAAATTGAGAAAACCAGCAGAAAAATTGTAAATAAGGAGTTGTCTCTGGTCTTCAATAACACCTGTTTAGAGAGGACTAGTTTCCTGTTTGTACTAATATGTATATTAGTATATATAATATACTTGTCACGAGAAAAGAAGACAACAGTTTAAGTTTCTC
>VOMN01110870.1:0-11984 GCA_014899125.1 Orchestia grillus
ACCTCTCAAATCTTGACGAACCACTAAATAGTAATAGCTAAAAGTCGTTCCGTCACACCCAGCACCCATTGACCCCAGAAGAAGGGCACAAAAACACACAAATAAAATTGCAGGCGCTATGGCGCCTGCAATTCATACTGTCGATTCGAGAAGAGGCTACATGACTGCAAGAGTTAACATTAATTACACCGCATCTTTAACATGTCTGTGATATTATTTTGACCTGCAAAGAAAAATGATAACACAGGAGAGTAATTTTATTTTGTTGCAATCGATTTAGAACATTTTTAAATGCTTTAGAAAATTATCATTCGCTCATGAGCTATAGATTGAAGCTCGGGAAAGAACTCCAGATGAAGAGGAGCGTGGCTGACGCAGTCTTACTGGCAGCCCTCACAAAGCTGTGTCAGTACCACGTAGCGACGGAGAGATAAGAGCCTGTGTGGCTAACGAATCAAACTGAAATCTTTTCAAAATTGACAAAAATTGACTCGTACTTTATACAAACAAAAAAACGAAGCTCAAAATTCTAATTTTTGCTGCAAACTCCGGAATGAAATTGAGAAGTCTGAATGTTTGAATTGAAGTTCTCACAGCACCTCGTAGGGATCGATTTTGGCTGGTATTCCAGCCTCCACCACGCGTGCTGGCTGTGGTATTTATTTATGGTGATGGCGGCGTCTATGCATGAACGACTCTAGCGGCCTAAATCATTTCTGAGGAGTACCGAGCCCAATTTTCTGCATCATCTGCCGCAGAGCCGTTACATGACCTGCTATTCAAATTACTGGACTTCAGCTCTCCACTCTGCCACGGAAGTACACACCCCAAACTCGGCTCCTCTACTCTCGGGCGTAATTTATGACCAAAGAATCAATAAGCCGCGGCTTATCGCGATCAGAAATGAGTTACTAGGCTCGTAAATCCCCTTCTTTCAGCTCTCACTTTGGGTTCCAGAACTAAATTTGGTTTGCAGATAAACAACGACAGAAAATTAGCCCTTAACAATAGAGAGTGGAGAAGACAAGGAATCACTTCCACGATAAATTAATTTTTGGGCCTCTTACACATCGTTCAACTGTCAGATAACCAGAGTTTTGATGTCCAGGGAGAAATCAAACTCATCGTTACCGTTTTATAAGCCTAAACCACACTCGTATGGGTTATAAAAATGTAAGAATATTATTTATTTCACACGCAAAACCTTTTGATTTCGTGAAGTCGGTCGTTGCTAAAATTGTAAGCTTATATATTTACGAACGAATAAATGAGTCCCATTCTGAATGTTGAGGAAAACCACTTCTAGTGATGCCTTGTAAAAGTTTTTGACTGTTGAGTCTGTTGAAGAAAATTGACCAGCCAGCAAACGTGTCACGCGCTTTCCATGAAAATTCTTCGCAATAGTTCACAAACATATAAACGATAAGTGAGAGTCGTTTTTTTGTCATTGCACAAGTGTGGTCCTTAAGATACAATCTATGTTTTCAATTAATAAAAGTAGAAAATGCATAGTATAAGAATCTTCCGAGTCATCTCAAAAATAACGTTTATAAAACACCTCCACATGATCTTGAAGAATTGCGTTATCGCATCATTCAAAATTTTGATGAACTGAGAAACCATCCAGAAACTATTAGAAAATCAATACTGGGAATGAGAGTCCGATGTCTAAAGTGCCTCGAAAACAACTTATAATGGTAACAGAATGAACTTGTGTTTAAGTGAAAAGTAAAATTTTGATTTAAAAACTGCATTTTCTTCATTTTTCTTTTTTTTATTCTACACATTTATTACTTTTATTAATTAAAAACATAGATTGTGTCTTAAGAATTGCTTTTGCGCGATGGTAAAAAAATGGCTCACACTTATTGTTCATCTGTTTAAGAACTATTCTTATTCATGCAAAATGGTTTGACCTGATAAAAGTACATTGAATGGCGGTGGAAATGAGACCATACAGGAGTTTCTACGGCCATTAGTTACGGATTTACAAGTATTTAAAAAAAAGAAAACCTTTTTGTGGACCACCTCGTATAATGGGGTAACCGCTACTCAGCAACCTGCCTGGGAACATTCTACCGCATTACTCATAATGAAGCAAATAGATGAAGTTTATGCCAGTACCAGTAGTGATTGCCTGTTGATTTATATTACATTTCTAATGGGTTTGCAAGGCTATTGCCAACATTGATTGAACATTACTTCTTCAGATTGATTAATTAATGAACTCTCCACGTGAATTGTTGCTCGGATTCTCTCTACAGAAGTGAGTATTGGAATGCTACCACAATACGCTGATTCTTAATCTTTGCGTAACCAAGATTTCCTTCAGATACGAAATGTTTCAATTTTTACATAGAGAACTCGCTTGCTTTTAAGACGAAAAAAACTCTTAAAACCGCGTATTAAACTGATACTAAAAGTTAAAGCCCACAGTTAACTTCTGATTCGCATGTTAAACCTTCGCTAAAAATTATCTCTAAAATTATCTTCCACTGAATTGTGTTGTAAATAGTGATGCTCTCACTCGAAAATTCATTATTTAATCACTTGTTTGACAGCATTTTTTTCGCTGACTACCACCAAGTTCAGCACCTCTAGATTCGACTCCGTTCTCCCTTACATGCTTAGTTAATTAGTTATCTAAAACACTACAAAAAGTTATTATTGATCATTAGTTAAAGTCATTAGTTAAAGTATTAGTTAAAATATTAGTTAGAGTATTAGTATTAGTTAAAGGTATTAGTTAAAGCCAAAAGTTATCTAAAAACGTACACTACAAAAAAGTTCATTTTATACCAACTGTACGGATTTCAAGTCAATTTGTCCATTTCGAAGCTTATGAAACTGTTAGGTCCTTAAGAATGAAACGTCTGATTCTCTTACGCTCTCCATTTGGTGGATTAAAGTTTTTTCTTCTGAATTCTTAATGTAAAATCATTGGACATTCTCTTCATTACTCTTACAGATGCAGTTCATGGTGTTGGATTCAATTTTGATTTGGTTATTGTCCGTTAAGGTTTTAAAACCTATGGATCAATGAAAAATTCGTATTGCTAATGGATAGTAGTCCCGTCGTGGGACAAATGCGTATCCCACAGCTCGGAACAACAGTGAGGTTATGGTGTGGGTGTGGTGAATGTCGATGGTCTGAGAGGTTCCGGTCTGGTGACTTTAATCTCGAAAATCAACGCTGTGGTAGACCTGAGACCAAGATCGATATTGATGAGCTGAAAGCTGTAGTGGAATAGAATGGCTCACAAACAACGCGCAAGTTAGGAACAAGATTTGATGTTTCGATTATTACTCTATTGGACCATGAAACAAATTGGAAAGATAAAGAAGCGGAACAAGAGGGTACAGCTCGAATTGAACGAGCATCAAATGACACGTCGTTTTAAAACTTACCGTTCCTTGATGAAGCGGCATAACACAGAACCATTTTTGTATCGCGTTGTTACGTGCAACGAAAAATAGTTTCACTGACTGTTTCGTTTTCCAAGCATTAAAAAACTTCTTACTAGAAAAAACTTTGCGTCTAAAGAATAATTTTTTTTGATTCATCACCGCTTCTGCTCCAGAATTGTTCATTACTGTCATAAATAAGCAACTGATAACATGGAAAAAACGTATTGCTAAATTGTGATCATATTTGATTAAACTGCATTTTGCTCAGTTTGAGATGCAGAGAAATAAACTTTCAATTCAAGATCGTTTATTCCATTCTTGACGACCTGATAGTTAAATTCAACGTGTGCTCCCATTCATGGTGGTTCCAGTACAACCATTTCGTCAGGGTACTCCGTTATTCCAGGTCCGTTTATGGATTCACAATTAATCTCAATATTTGTGAACCAAAACAGTAGTGTTCAGCGAGTACAAAACTTGTTAGCATAAATTTCATCAAAGGAAAATCAAAAGTATGAGTCACATAATTTTCACCAAAAGAAAGGATGATGAACCTTCACCATCCTTCAAGCTTCACCAGAAGCCAGTATATACATATATTCATTTTGGCTGGTTTTCAATCACAACTGAAAGATGAACAAGATAATTCGATAAGTTGGCCAACCCACGGAAACGACTAATCTTCAGAAGCAGGAGAACTTTCGCGGCGCTCGCTCAGAGGACACGCGATTGAGTATTAAGAACCGAGTTGAATTTCAATTGCTGTAGAAGTTCCATCAAGCAATTGTTCCTTAAAGAGTTCAGAGCAGAAATGAATAAAAAATTGTTCGTAGATACGACGAGACAAGAAGAAAAACAGGAGTCTGCCAGGGAAAATGCATCTCAGCAACGCAACTCACTGTGCCGTGTGGTACTCCTGCCATCCGAAGAGATCACAATTCCAAAAATTACTACTGTACATATGATACGTACGAGGATCTGAATGGTTATGCTCCCCAGACAGGCTTTACAATGGATAAGGAAATACATGATTCCGGTCTACAATCCGGGACACATGGCAGCAGTTTCTATTCGCCAGAATTGTCGTCCAACTACAATTTTACCTCTTGAATTGCCGCACGTACCGGCTTGTTTTTATCATTGGTACACCCGCATAACAGCGCGGCATGAAACATCAGCGAAATTTGCTACTTCCTTAGCCCGACCACATGAAATTGCCTCTTTTTGCCCTTCCGAAATGTCTCTTTTTCGTCCCATCGCTGTGAAGTAACTAAGAAATAAATTTTATACCTTGTCAGCTCTGAACGAAGACAGATGCGTTTTCAGTACTTGCATGTAACCTGAACTTCAATCGTAGTATTGTAAAGTGACTGATGAAAGTAGTAAATAACTGGAGCTCGAAAAACAATAGGTGACTACTAGTCAATACACAGGGTGTTAGAGGGAAAGAGATACAAAGTTTCACACCTACCAGAAAGTGGCAAATTAAACACTTTTGCCTGAATGAACCCTTCTAAAAATTTTTTTTTTTCAGATATTCGTTTTTTTATGTTCGAAAAGAGGAAATGTTGGTACATAATTAACCAAAAATAATTTATTTATACATTTACTTAACAGATATTTGTCAAAGTTTCCACCACCCACATCGATGCATATTGATTTTAGAGATACAAAAAAAGCCTTGTTTGTTCAACATCTGTGAATCAGAGGAAGGTCTCGTAACAAGAACTGCGGTGGCTTTTGGCGATATTTCTGGAATGCCAGGCCTTTTTCACAATATCGGGAGTAACAATTTGTCATAAATGAATCTGAGTAATGGAATTATTTCCCATCAAGTGTATCCTATTAAGAGTATTGCTAATCTCCAATTGTAATTATTTTTATGGGAGAAAATCCCCTATCATAAATTTGTGAACACTCATAAAAATACAGGGTTATGGGATATAAGTTAAACAAAATATCATCTAAAAATATTTACAAATTGGAGTTAGAACACTTGCCTAATCAACATTTCACCAAATTTAGCAAAGTACTACGGCTCATTTGACTGTCTTCTCCAGATAATGTTTCTCAGACTCGTATCCCCATAATTCTAATTTCAGTGTCATCATTAATACTATATTACTTTCTTAACATTCTCGCGATTCATCTAACTATTTCTCATCGCACTCATTCTTCTTAATCGAACAACTTTTAATTTCATGGCTTCCATCTACCAACGAGAGTACAGTACTCTGAAATCACTATTCAGTTTCCATACTTGAGCTGCTCTCCCTCCCCGGAGCTTGATTTCAATCATCTCAATGTTCCGCCAAAATATTAAAAATTCATCACATACATGTCTTAAATAACGCTTGATATGTCTGTTTTTCCCTTCCAACAAAAACCCTCCACCGATCAAGTGCTTGAGATTTTCGCCGATTCAGTGAGATTTACATGTTGGCCTATTTTCCGTCAGAGTGTATGTAAAATATCATTTTCTTTTACCAATGCAACACTCTTTGTGAGCCTTACTTTGATTGCAGTGATTCTGTTTTCAATTAACTGAAAGAAGTGAATCAAATCTGAAGGTTTCAGTTACGATATTCGTAAGGTTATATATAGTTATTTTGGACTCTAACGCCTCAATTTTTCCTTCATTCGTCTTGACTCGCGATACGTGATTCATAAATTGATGCTTTTGGACCTTCGATGATGAGACCCTTAGCGCTTTTAAGTTTACGTATTGAACATCTAGATATTTTAATGGATTTCTTCGTTTTTTTATCGAAAAGTCTTACATTGAGAGCCAGCTTGTATTATCTGAGCGCTCTAGTTTGGTTTTACCCTCCAATTCCATCAGTATCCTCACGGTAAACTATTATTTTCTCTAATGGTATTTGGAGAAACTTTTCAGCTCCCATAATTCTGGTAATTACGATCATACCGATACTCAATTTCTTTATCAATATGGACTGCCCTCGCTAAAGACCAAGCCCTTAAGCAGAACTCTTCTAATTTAAAAATAATGAACACCTCTGTTAGAATTTGAACACCATGGCTAGCCTATACCTAGTTATCATCGGTGTTTGTGCCAATGGGTCTAAAATTTTATGATTTAAAAAATAAAACTTATTAACTTTCACCCCATAAGATTGGTTATGAAGCTCGCTTTGTACATTTTTCAATTACGAAATTCTTGATAGGTCTTTAAGATCCTCAATGTCCTGTGAGCCATTAAGACAATCGCCCTTTCTGACCCTCCGACATGCGATGTGTCAAACCATATGTGTTGCTCTGATGTACATCTTTTACCCTTTTTCTCTTAATAGATAATTAAACAAAACATTAGAAAATATAATTTATTCCTAAATAAGTTCGGCAAATATGGAGTAATCGGATTTCTAATCGCTCAGAATGCAACACTAAAATCAAACCTGCGAATCCCGTTGAAACTTCTTACTGGAATTTTAATTTGGGGGCCGACCGCTGGTCGAGATACAATCAACAGTTAAGGTAAATATAAGTCCTACGGACAAGAAAGGTATCACCCACTATTTTTTCGGCTAAAGTTATTTTCGGTGTTCATCAATCTGTTTTCAAAGCCGTGGCCTAAGTTTAGACTATTTATAAGTTCTGAACACGCATCAGTCTTCAAACAGAGCTGGCAAGGTATAGACTTGTTCCTTAGATGTTCCACAACGATGGGCCAAAAGTAAGGAATGACAACACGAGGCTATTACATTTGGTTGGGCAAAGGGACACCTAGTGAAGGAAGTAGCGTAATTCGCTGGTGTTGCCTGACGCACTGTTAAGCGAGTCTACTAACAATGGAAGCAATATGGTAGAAGCGTCATTTCAATGCAAAATAATGGTCGGAAGAGAATTCATCGATAGTGACCGCAGCCGTGTGTCCCGAGCGGTTAACCGGAATCGCTCTGCATCAAGGATGGAATTACTACGAAATTGCAATAATGGCCCTTCTCATACTGTTTCTAAACCAATTCTTCCAATGAAACTCCATGTAATGGATGCCTTGCTGTGAAGCAGAGTTTCTAGTAAACGGCCAATGTTAGCCTCAGCTCATATGACTTCTACTCCCTTAAACTGGGTCAAAGTACGAAGACATTGTACTGTGGAGTTCAAAAAGTGTCAAGTAGTCAGATGAATCACGATTTTGTCTCTTTAGCAATAATTCCCGCCGTGATGTTCATCGAAGACCTCCTGAAACCTTCTATGAAGCCTGTGTGCGAGAGGCGACACAAAGAGGCGATGGGTCTGTCAGGTTCTGGGGCTGTTTCAACTAAACAGAAGTGGGTCCTTCAGTTGCTGTATCCGTCAAAGTGAACCAGCATGGCCACATTGACCTGACAGAAAACTTTGAAAAATCCAGGGGAAATCAAGAATCTTTCTTATATATTTATTACCAAAAGCCCTTAATGGGCCAAAAGCTTGCTGGCGTGTGGTGAAAGCGGTAATCAAATATTAAGTAAAAGCTAAACAGCTTAATGAACTTAAAATTTACGTAGATTAGGGAAACGCTGATGAGGAAACAGAAACTATGCAGTCGAGAAGGCAGGTGCCATTCGGCAGGGCGCGCCAGGGTAACTCAAGGATGGGGCCGGACCGCGAGAGCAAGCTGCATAGAGAATAGAGTTACATTAAAATTTAGAAAAACTAAGGGGTGTTCTCTGAAACATGAAAAATTTGGTGTTATGGTTGAATTAATGCACTAATGGACTCGTTATTGAGTAGTTTGGTTATGAGTTATAGTTCTACTTAGGTACAACTAGACTTATAGTTTTAGTTTATAATTATAAGTTACAGTTTTTAGCGAAAACATGAGATACAGTTATAGAGGTAATCAGTAACTATTTCGGGTACTAGTATAGTAGGCCTAAATTATTACACGAAATTATTATCAGATGAGGTAATTATACTAGAAAGTATAATAATAGTTAGGTCGCAATGGAAAGAAGAGTTTATCTGTAGGTAACTATATGGATATAAAATCATAATGTGACAAAAGCTTAGCGTCAATAATTGACAAATAACTAAACATAATTATGAATCAGAAAATACATAGTACCTGAAGCCTAGCTCCCCAACTCCAATTAACTCAAAACTGAAAGTTGACCCACCTCCGAAGGGCTTCAGGTGTACATCCAGGCAGGTGAGGCGAGCAGTGACAGAGGCGTGGGAGGTTACTCCATCCTTCTTCTTCTTGTCTCTGTTTAGTGAGGACTCCGGTTCCTTCTGGACCATGTGCCTCAGGCCGGTACACTCCTGTAGGCAGGAATACACATCGAGTCATGCTCAACAGATATTTATGTTTGTTCTTTGACATGTTGATCATTGATTTGCATTGAGTTTGAACTCGTTAGTTTCACACCTTAGTAGGTTTCAACTTTCAACCTAGAAAATAAAGGTTACTCCATCCCGTCAGACATGATGAGGTGACCAACGATCCTCCTATGCCCGGTAAGGACCGACAGCTCCCGAGTGTTCAGTCACAGCTGTAGTTGCGTGGGGTGGCAGGGGCAGAGAGAGACGCCCACCCGGGAACAGCAACTGATACTATGTGGGGCGGTTAGTGACACCGGTGCTGCACGTGGCGCAGTCGTGAAAAAAAGTGGCTGGAATTGGGGCTAGCTCTTGTTGGTCAATTCCGAAGGAGAGAGGAAGTAGTGGTCAACCTGTCAGAATATGGGAAAATTGGTTGTTGCTGGAGCTATAAGCGCTGTTATAAATTAAATGCTTTCTTATAACTCAGAAAGTAACTTATGAATTAAGAAGTAATTTCCACAATAACCAAGTTTTGAAAATTGCATAATATGTGAAAGAAGAAAGGTTGATTGCTTTGGCTATCGTTCAGGATGACAACTGCGTAGTGCATCGGGGCTAGAATTGTCATTATCTGACATGAAAATCATTCAGCATGTTAGGCATATAAATTGGCCAGCTAAGTCCCCGGATATGAATTCAATAGAAAATTTGTGGGACTACCTAGAACGACAATTTAGAAGCCGAGAAGATCGTGCGCGTACTGTGACAGCTTTACGAGATCAGTTGATGCAAGAGTGGTTTAAAATCGACCAGGTGTACATTAGGACACCTGTAGACTCAATGCTACACAGAATTGCTGTCATTATTCTTTATCAAGGAGGCCCATATTAGCGGGTGACGAATTTTTTGTTCGGGTAGCTGATCTGGACCGGAATCCTGTTGCTATGCACTAGTACTGGTCTAGATATGTGCATACCTATATAAAACATGTAGTTATAATTCTGTATCTGTCGACATACTTTAGAAAGGATTACCATGATATTCCTTGTATTCATAGAAACTCTGAGATCCATTACCCGCCTGAAAAACTTTGAAAATAATCAAATGAGAGAAGAAATCCTGAGATCCAACTGGAGATATTGAGAGTAATTTTAAATCCAGAAAAGCCTAATTTTTCAATTTAAATCCAGTTTTTAGAGCAAGCGTCTCTTGGAAATGTTCTAGGTCACTCAGCTTAACTAACAAAAAAACTTTTACCGATTTAATAATAAAATATGTGCATTCTTATCAGCACTCCGTCCCGTTGCCAAGTCGGCCTCCCTTAATTGATGTTACATGTGACCTGCTTCTCTAAAAGCAGCCGCATTCTTTAGTTCGCTTTTAGCACTTCAGAGCTAAAGGGTTCATTTGATTAGATTCATTCAGTTTATTTAAATTGTTTGACTTATAGGATATTCATCCCAAATAATCTCAATTTTACTCAAATACGAGAGATCTCTGCATGTTTTAAGTAAGTGAAAATAAGTAATTTTCTAAGCCATTCTTCTTAGTTTGAGGCAGTTCTTGGCATCAATTGCATCAGTTGATCATCTCTTTCTAGTCAGTCTGAAAGATCACTGCATGAAGAATTGTGACGAACTGATATTTACAGTACAAACTTCACTCGAAACACATCTCTCTCTCTCTCTTCGCTAAATTTTGATCACACAGTACGTACTCAAACGTGGATTCAAACAATCTCATATATGTGTTCACCTAATCCTGAAGAAAGAATCATCAATATTTAAGTTTTTCTTTTAGCTTGCTAACCGTGTCCACGTAAGGTACGATTGAACAGGCTGCGAAACTGAGTCAGAAATGATACACATTCTGGCTCATTTTTTCAATTAGCAGGAATGTGAACTTACTGCTCGGAAATCATGCCTTCCTCTGTATTTATTGACGTGCTTACAGCAGCTGTGTGACATAGTTGCATTAAAACAGACAATAGCCAACGGAACACAGGAAAGCATTAAGTGGTCTCAGCGCTCTGACGTTGTCGATTGAATTAAGAATATAAATCCCGTCGTCGTGTCAACCGAACCATGGGCATTTTCCATGCGCTGAACACAAGCCGCCCTCTGGTGGATCTAATCATAAGTAATCTGTTTTTTACCATGGTTGTTTTTTCTTGAGCCGCTTGGTGCTGTGAGCAGCTTTCAAGGGCCGTAACGTTATTTGTAAGAAAGCTATTCCTGTTCGACAGTGGCAGTGACTAAGTCTTTGCAAGCCTGGATTAATTATCGATGAGGGGGTCGAAATTCTTCATGCGTTCTTTAACTCTACAGGAGCGAACTAAAACGCCAAACAGAAAATAGTACTGGTTTTAACGTTATTTCATTCCTTGAATATATTGGGATTGCTTTAAAAATATGCGTTCATATCAATGGACTGTTTCAAAGTTATTCTAGCAATTAATTTGCATAATCCTTAATTAAACGTATGGAGAAAATTAAAGTGCGGTAGGCATGTCAAATTTAATTATAAGGAAAAATTATATCCAACTAAAATATATCCTCGATCGATATTTACTGCACGATTCAAAACATTTGAATCGATTTTTGCCAGTTTGCGCGTGCAATTCATTCAGTTCCATTGTATTCATACTGTAGTTTTATAACTGAATGTACCATCATTTCAGATTTCAACGCGGCCCAGCCACTGTGGTCCGCCTGGTCACGCTTGAACAAGATTTTCCCAATCCAAATGTAGTTCTCATTTTATTTTATCAAGTTTCACAACCACCGTGAATTACTTGCTTCCAGAAAACTAGCTTTAATTTTGAAACGAGAACCTCTTATGAACAAGTAATACAGATTTACACTATTTTGCATTTGGATGAAACGCTGTTGATTGCACCTAATGTATCACACTGTGCTCTGTGCTCCACAGCGCAGTGATCCTGTGTAGTGTTTGTGCAGTGTACTGCAGCGCAGAGTGTGCGCTGTGTGCTGCAGTGCAGTGGATGCAATGATCCTATTCAGCAGTGGATCCCAAACTGGGGTTATATTACCCACTGGGAGTAATTTAACGACTTTTCAGTGGTAATGAAAGGGTAACCGAAAGAAGTAAAAATAATGAAAATTCAGAAAATATTGCTGTGCCCAGCGTTAGGTTTATTGTTAATTTAGACTCCCTATTTTAGTTTGTGAAATACAGTACTGGCCGTAATATTAGAAACGGAAACAAAACGATACTCGAAAACATAAATACTCAAAAAGTACGTATAGTTACACCAATACACAAAGGTGGAGAGAAACATGTCCCAAAAA